>JALXJV020000005.1:29535482-29731191 GCA_024633595.2 Lepomis macrochirus
ACATAGGGGAAAACTGGCCATTAATATTTTAGTATGGATACTGTGTGCAAGACACCCCCAGCTGTGAGCATGCTCAGATGAAGGGAAACAAACATTGTGATACCCCAACAAGTGCCTGTCTACAGTGCTTATACCACATCGGCATAGTCTAACAAAACTACTAATGTGGTAGCAAAAAAACAAACAAAAATGCAGAGTAATGATGCACACTTAAAGTCAGGAGGAACCAGGTTACATTTAGTGAAGATGCTGTGGGATGAAAAGCCATCACTATTGTAATACCTAATGTTGCTGTCCAAACAAAGCCATGTATCTCCAAATTTGGTAGGATTGAATTTTTCAGAAAAACTAAAGGATTAAGTGTTCCTTCATGGATTGAGAAAATGTTCCTACTTCTGAAGCTAAATAAGCCATGAAAACCCCAATGGATTAGCTGAAAAATGATTTGTCACAAAGCTGAAAACAAGGCTGTTTTTCTTAGCTTGTGAAAACTTGATGTTTTGAAGTTACATGGTTTTCACAGGACAGTGATGCAGTAGCTGCTAAGTAGCTATTAACTATGGGTGATGAACCACATTTTAACAGCCAAAATGCCTGCAATTCTGCTGCTTTGTTGTTACAGAAACTGATTGACAAACTACCATTAAACACACGATTTCCATAGTAAAACAAAGATGGTGCCACTGTTAATATATTTTTCCAAACCACTTCCTTCTCAAAATCATCTTAGCTAACAGTTGTACATAATTATTTTTTTGCTTCCCTATGTCAAGAATATGTGTATGGCATCACACAAAGTGTCAGACTTTGATGTAAACATATTTTGATTTCCTAAATTACTTTCAAATGGGCTGTTATCATCAGTCCGTTTCATATAGAGAACAAATCATCACGAGTCACAAGAAACAAGCTTTGAAAATTCACCACACAGGACCTTTATTTTGATTCGGAGATAGCCTGTCCAGCTGAAAGCTTTATCGCGCATGCTAATGTTATCTCGGTTCTGCACCTACTGCTAATGTGCTGCATTTGTATGTATTTACTATTGTATATAACCCCCACTGCACCTCATATCACCCTCCTTCTTCTCCTCATCTCCAGCTTTCTAACCTCCATTTTCCCTGCCCCTCCACCACCTGTACATCCATCAGAGTGCTGTCATGGCAGAGGGGCTTCAATGCTCCTTCCTGATGCGGCCATCAAGGCCCTCCATCTAACACAAGCCGACACATCATAATAACAGTAAGAGGCCTTTCCTGTCCAGTGTCATGCTTGGAAAGATTAGTTCCCCTCCACAAAACCCAGGTAATTTGCTTTTGCTGAAACACATTTGTAGATCGTATTCTTTCAGGTTAACTAGTTCATGAGAAGAGATGAGACATTTGCTGCACAGTGTTTGCTTCTTTATGCCATTATTCCTCTCAGCCGTTTTAAGTACAAACCAAACAGCTTCTCTCACCTGTATATGGTGTGTGTCTGTGTTTAGGTCACTGTATATATATGTAGTCCTTCAGCACAGATATTCTTGCTTTACATATGTAGATATTATAATATTATATATTATATTATATACATATTGGGTGTATCAGTGTACGCAAAGCTGATCAGCCGATACAAATGTGCGCTAACCTTTCCAAACATCCCTGAAATGGAAAGCAAAATAATGATAACAAAATTCGGTAAATGTGTTTAACTTGAAAACATACAAACACGTTCCTGGATATTAAAGAAGAGATCCGTTTTGCTTATACTAGTGTCCATGTTAAATCACAACACTGAAGAGGAGATGACCGCTGAGGGACAAGTCAATAAAGTATAGCTGTTTTATAGCTGTCATTATTTTATACTGAATTACTGGGTGGGTGAATTGCAGATAGGTAAGGGTTTAAGTATGTCACTGACTTAATGGAACATTAATAACCCTAATGTAAAGATGTAATTGTTAAATATCAAATTTGGTCTGAGCTTTTAAAAAAAAATTTAAAAATAAGAAAAAATAGGAAAGCTATACTCAATGTAAGCATTACTAGCTGAAAGAAAAACAAAAGCTCTTTGAGATGGAGTTAATTTCTGTAGGTCTAATGTCTATTTCATTCTTTATTAATCACAGAGGGATTCTCTAAATCCCCTCTGTGTATGAATGGGCTGTGCTCTGTGTCTTCTCACATTTGCTGCATGATCATATTTCATAAACACTGCATTTGAATTTTTATGTACAGAGCATGCAATATTCATGATAAACTGAATATGTAAATAGGTAACCTTTATTTATGAGTCCCTGCCAAACTCGTACTCTTAAGTATTACTTTGGATGAAAAGATGGATAGACACAAATGTTAGTTAGGGGAATACTTGTGTGGTTGTAGAATAATTAATAATAACAATAAACAGCTTAATCTATATAGGTTGGGGGTCATAGTTCTCCCGTCTGTTTTTTTTTATTTTAAGTCTGAAAAAATTAATTATTATATTTGTGATTCTAAATAATGGGTAAAAAAAATCTACTTTTAATCTTTCCACTAAAAGAGAGACACAAATACATTCTTTAACGCTGCTTGCTGACTTCTATTAGGATGTATAGCACTGCTGTACTGAGCTGAGAATATCTACAAATTTATTTGAATGAATCACCCAGGAAAGGGCCCAAAACTAGTCAAGTCTGTATCTTTTACCCACACGTTTAATCCTAACGCCAAATTCCATTATATTTCCAGCCTGTAAGTGCCTTGGAATTACACGTCCCATCCAGAAGGAGTCCTTTTTCTTATTGTTTAGAGAGTGGTTAGCATGCCGGGGATGCTCCAAATACGATTTTACATCCACTTATGGAAATCCATTGTTCCTTGAACATTTCCACATACAAACCAATATATGCTTTTCTAAGAGGTCTAAGACCTCAATTACATCAAAGGCAGTTTGTCCTGCTGCTGGGCTGCCTGCTGAAGGGCTTAAACAACTGTGTCAATGCTACCCCCTTGTGACCGCACTGCGGCAGAAGCATTTCGTCCCCTGCAAGAAATACTGGGGAGATGGTCCACTACAATAACACAAAGAACAATCAACATGCAACATTTTAACTTGTATGAAATATCAAGAAGGATGTATATAATGCAAACAATTCCAACATTGCAACTGTTACAATGATTTCCATTATTCTGCACAAGGATTTCTCTGTAACACACCTTTGTTACAAAAGAGTCTGTGTGGTACGCCTTATTTTGAAAGGCAATCGTCTGACATCTTCACTGTAGTTTGAACTATGAAGCAGTAAATAATAAAGATTAAAAGAAAGTCTGAGAGATTCTATTTGCACAATGGAATTGAAATGTGTCATCACAGCACCTACTGCATTTGTAGCACCCAGATCTCTTTCATTAAAACCAAAGACGTCTAGAAAGTTGCTATGCTGACGTGCAGACAGATGTGCATGTCAGAGGCATGAGAGGGAATATTTTGGAGGGCACTCCTCCTGCTGTCCTAGCCCCGGCAATAGAAAATCACGCAGTCTTTTATTGTATGGACTTGAAAAGAAATAATTAGACACACAGATATATAATTCTGCAAAACTGCATGGCTCACTTGTCACATGTGGCAGAAAGAAAAAGGAGGATGAATTCTCTGAAGTGCAGTTTGCCATAGGCCGCCACTTTTATTTCCCAAGTTTGCTCTACCTTCAAAGACACAGCTCGGGTTTGAGAAGTTGGAGCGCATGGGTTTTTATTCTTTGTTTTTGTAGTGGAGTCTTGGGAAGCAGAAAGAGGGAAAGATTTATTAAATATTAGTATTATATTAAAAGTTGGGCACATTAAAATTTAAGTTAAATTAAATCCTGGGGAAATACTGTATGTCTTATGTACAATAAGACCCAAAAAGTGCCCGCTTATAGTAGATGTATGGTGTTTTAAGGCCATTAAAAACATAGAGCATGTTTTAAAATATGATAATCATGTTAACCGTAATAATGGCAATTTTCTATTGTAAAATAAGACTGCAAATGAGATGACATTTTCCATGAACTTCACCAAAAAGTGGGAGGAAGTAGATCATCAATAAGAATGGGTATGCCGATACTAATAATCAGTGATGCTAGCTGCTGAGAAACTAGTGATCCAAAAGCAGGCATGGAATAACTACACCATACAGTCTTCCACCATTAACTTCCCAAATTGAGTAATTTCATTTGACCATACTTTACTTATTTTTGCAATTTCACAAAATTAAGTAAAACAACATATAAACCAAAACCCACACAATTTAAATGAAAGTCTATGATTGTCCTGTAAAACTACAGATGCAGGTTGGGTCACATAACCTACAGTCTTCATCCATAATTCACTGTGCTCCTATGAGGAGATGTCAGCTGAGGCCATATCAGGGGGCTGCACAATGTTGACATCTCACACAGCCTGCTAGGTTGGACCATGTCAATCATAGGACATGTGATTGCAGGAGTCCCCGCTTGCCCTCTCATTGACACCTCCCATTGACTTTCCTTCACGCAGATCAGTGAGCCTAAACCATTTCATTCAGGGTGACCCACTGCTACCCCCCTACCCACCCACCCACACACACACACACACACACACACACACACTCACACACACACATCGGACAGTTTGATTTGTGCCTGGCTGGCAGGCTTCAACACAGCTATGACTTTTATCCAGTTAAGTATGTATATTTTACCTGACTGCATGGTTCCATTTCTCATTAATAGTCAGTGCACACTGGATACCATGGCTCCTAGAACCATGTGTGTATGCTACCAAAACAATGTTCACTTCAAAAGAAGAGTAATAGTGTTTGAATTATTCTCTTCCTGACCTTAGGTCCATGTATGTAAACATGTGACCTAATATCAGGCTACGGCACTGTTATTTATGTCATATAATGATTTCAACTCCCTCAGGAGGTAGTCGGCACAAAAACATGACCAAAATACATATTTAGATTTATTTGTCTGCAACTGTCCAATAAAACATATCCTTTGCATTTCCATCTCTGGGCTTTAGTCCCAGTGGGAGTTGCTGGCTGAGAAATGTTGTGCTTTCAAGCTTCAGGGAACAGCGATGTGAGCAATGTTCAGGGTGGGGAAAAAAAAGTGGTACGCTGCCTAAGTGTTGTACTATAAAGAGAGAAGAAGTAGGTTTTCACATTCCAAAAGCCTCCAAGGGTTTTAGCTCTGCAGTGGAATGTGGGTGCAATCATCATACTCATCTCAGGAGAGACTATAGCTGGCTCTCGACCACTCACTCAACCTCTTTGTCTCATTTCCCTTTTATTTCTCTTGTCGGCAGCGTTGTTTTCTTGCTTCTTCTAGTTTGTCCATCTCCTAATCCTCTCCCTCACTGAAACGAGCCATCTGAAAAGCATGTTTTCTATCAAGGGGAAGCATTTTGAAATACACAAATGAGCTTTGGTTATGTCATTCCTTTTCGTGGAAATAAAATTGTACAACTTTGTAATGAAACAAGTCGATTGTAAAAGCAGAATGAAATATTTTATGACGTGCTTATGAAGAAAAAAAGAATGTCTTGATGAAAGCTGTGCCCTTCAGTGCATTGTGGATTTCATCCTCATGCCATCCACACATGTTTTAGGGTGTTTGTGGCAGTAGAGGCATCCCCTCTGTGACCAGAGTCATAAATGAATTACTATAAAAAGGGTTACTTAAGGGCTCAATGGCTTTTACGTAATTGTGTGGTGGTGAAAGGGGGTAAGGGTCTTTCCATAAAATTTCAATAAATTGTGCATTTTCTAAATGACTTGTTGCCCCAGTGAACAGTACAGTAAGACTGAAAGAAATGTGGTGCAAACGCTGGCAGAGGCAATGTGAGCTGTTAAAAAGGTAGCCATTTGCTTTTATAAAATGTGCATATTAAGACCTATTTAAAGTGTAATTAGAGATTGTCTAAATACGTGACATCTGTGTAAAAACTGACTGCTAAGTGTACCTCTTATTCACAGAATGTTGCAGGGCTAAATGAAATTCATGACCAGACGGCTATTCTCCCCTGAGTAAATCAAAATCCTAAGTATAACACCAAGTTAACTATGTTACAGTGTAATAAATTTGTAGTCTCTCATTTACCACAGAAAACAAAACTAAAGCAAATTTAATAAAATAAATTTCAAGCAGACTGGTGCTGACACAGGTGAGCTCTAACAACATTACATTCCTTATGGCACCTGAAAACTTGGTTTCTGATGTATCTCTATAACGTGAAATACTTATGACTAATCACTATTAACTTTGTCTAATTGAGCCCCGCCCACTTTAAACCAGCGAGAAGAGCTCAAACAAAAACACAAAAAGAGAAATCTCTCAAAACTTTTCAAATTTTGGCAGTGAATTTTAAGTTTATGTCGGAACCCATAATATTATTAAGACACCAACTTAGAAAATAGGTGCATGTCATTTCAATGTCAACTAACTGATATTAAAACAACCCATCCTACCTCTCTGAAATGGTTGGCAGCTGTTCTCTGGATATCTGGAATATCGGTTTCTCCCACTTTCTGTAATTAGCAATGATCAAGAGGAATTATAAGCGGCGGTTAACAACATTGGACTCCTCAATGACCCTGATAGATGGTCAATTATAGTGATCAGGTCGTGGCGTTTATTGGATTTAAAGTGGCAGTGATGGGCCCTTTTGGCCTGGTGTGGGTAATTATCACATTTATGCATGATTTAAGGCGACAGTGTAGAACGAGAAAGACTTGACTTAAATTTAATCATTTTCTTATCTATGTATTTATGCAAGAGTTAACAACGGATGGCCATGAGTGGAATAATGCAATGAGACTTGGATTAGTGTGATATCCACGTACTGCACAGCTGCTGTGCAGGACACATTATATCTGAGACTGGAGGGAAATGTACTGCTTCAGATAACTTGTGCCAGAACAGGGCTTGTTGCTGGGAACATCTTATTTTGTAATATTTTGTACTTCACAAATACATTTGTGTAATTCACCTCAAATATGTGCTTTTAAATTACACTTGAACATTTCTTCACCTCTGGTTATTCTGTGTTTTATGGTGACCTCCATGAGGAGCTATTTTAAAAGAATGCTCAGACTAAAACATCTTATGGTCAACAGTTTTACTAGCAGGGGAAATAAGCCAATAGAGGGCAGATGCTGTACACCAATCACAGTTGTCAATAAATGTTTCTCTTCTACCCGTCACCCATTATTCTCTGCCTGTTCCACAGAAAAAGGCATTTCGCCAATCTTGCTTAGGTACCCACAGACAGCTTTCTGAATCCAGACACCTGAATATGATCAACTGAAAAGCTGCTGCTCAGCTTCTCTGGTAACGGAGGGAATACATCAGTGCCTTGTTTATTTACTTTTCCCAGATGCCAGAAAAGGTCAGAGTCAGAGGATTATACTGCACAGACCAAGTAGAACTCAATAAAAGCCCAGCAATGAAAACAATATCATCCATATTTTAAACAGCTGGCACCAAACAGAGGGAGCCTTACACTAGGGTGCCAATTATTCTACTTCTCAGGGTTTGTGCAGCAAACCACAGTAGCTCAGGTGTACTTCCCAAATAAAAATCATTATTTCATATAGTTTTTGAAAAATCTGAGACAAGTAATCAAATATGATAGCTATCATTTACATTTAGGCATGTTGTACCGTCATGAACCACTAACTAATACTTAATGCTGAGGGGGAAATACAGATTTATTGGTTTAAATGCAGATGTTTTTGAGGCAGCAAGTGTGGTTGTTTTCATAGTCTGTGTTTGTTTTCCCTCCATGGACTTATTAAAGTCAGCGCAGCAGAGTCTGTGCTCTATAATCCTGATGTATTATTAATCATGTCTTCCCGTGCAACTCAAAAAACTTCCCTTTTTGATTTTTTTAACGTGAAAGTGCACTAAATTCAAAGCAGAGGCAGGTCCAGGGCAACAGGATGCTTTACTTTCGTTCTGTTAACAGAATCCAACGCCAGAAAATACAACAGTGGCATTGTTTGCTGTTCAAAATATTTATTGCCACAGTGTACATCTTGTCCATGTACACTGTAACATGTGCATGCAGCACGATTTTTCTAGCATCTGCTATTGGAAGTTCACAAGCGCTGTCATGCAATTGAGATAGCTGTTGACAGGTCAAAAAACATGGTGCATAAAGAAGAATTTTCATGGATGATCCTTCTGGTTGTGTCAAGATTTTCTACTGTTGTGTTAAATTCTTGTGTAAACAAATGTTTTCTTCTAATAAGACCTTTATCCCTCATCGATTGAGAGCACTAACGACTTGTTTCATTCATATCTTGTCAAATGTTTCTCATGGGAACTTTTCTAAATGCCAACAGCTCTGATGCTAAAAGCCAGCACTTTGCTCTTACAGTGCCTTAAATCATATATCTGAAGCTATGAAAGATAATTTACATCATGTTTGTTTAAGCTTCAAGCTTTGACAAAATGAAGAAAAACAGCAATTCCATTTGAATTTAATCACTCAAAAATCGATTTCTATAAGAAAGTCTGTCTTATTGACATTTGATGAGTGAGAATTTGATGAATTGATGAGGTTGTACACAAGTAATACACATGTCAAATATGCAGAATCTGTTTCTTTTATCTGGGTCATAATGTGGCTTACTTTGTCAGTTTGGTTAACATTTTAAGAGTTAAGTGTTAACCTCTACCTTCATGTTTGTGCATAACTTTGTAAATATGAATGCATATGAGATATAACAGCATGCAGGGTGATCATACAACTCTGCAACAATGTGGGAGTCGTGCTCACATACACCACCCTGCCATCACGGCAGGTGCTCATGGCATTTTTTCTCCCTTTTTTGCCTCGCTTGGGTAAGATGATAATCCAAGCCTAGTCCACTGACAGACTGCAACATGATTCACTTGGACAGTGACTGACTGCACATCCAATTTGTTTCAACTCCAGAGCAGCAGCTTATTATCTGAAATGCATGAGATGTCTGTGCATGAGAGGCGTGATCAGCTGGGGCATGCGCCGGGGCTGCTGGGAAAGTAATCAATAAGGGATTGTCTCTTGTAGTTTAGGCCGACACATTATGACAGAGCTGAAAATTAAACAGGCAGATATTAATAATAATGGAAATCAGAGGCTCATGGGTGAGATCGAGGGGAGGGGTGAAACTCAAAATATGTATCATGTTCAGCTGTGGGTGTATCCGAGAAGGAGGGGGGTGGAGGGTGAGTATATTTTGGTATTTTTTTCTTCTCTGGAAATGTGTGAAATATGAAAGATGAATGCAACAGTGATGGTTTAGTGTATATGTCTTTTAAAATCACCTACATGAGCGGCATTGACAAATATCATGGTGCTCCTTTTTTAACTTATTAGAAACATTCACTAACCACATCATTGATAATTTATGCATGCGCTACAGTTACAGATTGAGTTAATCAGATTTCTCTCGTGTCATTTCAGCTGCTGTTTATTATGAGCATCAATCTTAAATTAACTTTTACTGATCAATTACACGCCAACCCACAAGGGGCTTAAAACTTCTGCCAAAAAGTTACATTTTGGGACTTGAAACACCATAAAACTAGTACACATGTAAAAATGTTTTTAATATGGACTTAATTATCTTTATTTTCCATTTGTCTACTCCATGTGTACCAATAGAGAAAACATTGGTATATGCAGCAGGCATTCACAGAGGGTTTTTAAAGCTTAAGGTGATGGAAAACAAACCAAAAAGGTATCTTGCTACATGATATAAGAGGAGTCATGGGCGGTGGGCGTAACACAGCGAGACAGAAAGACAGCTAAAGAGAGATTCCCCTGCCTTGTCAATTAGCCACGGCAATCCGTTTCTATTGTTTGAGCAACAAACT
Source organism: Lepomis macrochirus (assembly GCA_024633595.2). Classification (NCBI taxonomy): domain Eukaryota; kingdom Metazoa; phylum Chordata; class Actinopteri; order Centrarchiformes; family Centrarchidae; genus Lepomis; species Lepomis macrochirus. The sequence continues at coordinate 29,545,339 of JALXJV020000005.1, forward strand.
CGCCGTCATGGGTGGGGGCAGGGTGAAGTGGAGGAGTTAACAAAGTGCATTACAGGCCATTACAGATGCAGTGTCATTGATTATTTATACCCTTATAAAATGCCTGGCTCCTTGGTGGACCAGGCTTGCCTGGCTAGCTCTGTTAAAATGTTCCCTCTAAATCACCACACCAGGGCAAACAAAACATTCAAATACATAAGAGAGTTGAGTGACAAAGTCCTGCGTGTATAATAGATGTGAAGATCACTGTATAAACAACAAGAAATAAAGAAAGTATTGTGATAGCTAAAGCCTATCACTACATCTTATTAAACGAATAACTCTTTGTGTTCCCTGTTTTTTTTTTTTGACATGTGTCTGGTACTCTTTGTGTGATTTGATTAATTTTAGATAGAGGAAGCTCCTTCTTTTGAGAAATTGTTAGAATTAGACAGTAAATCACTTCCCTCCTGGAGATTTGTTCACTGTGGATATTTTGCATTAGTTAGCAGGGGAGCAGATGGCTGGTACAAGCCGAGCACACGCTCAGCACTTTTTTGAACTTTCATGTTGTAGGTGTCTGTGCTGGAGCAGGACCTTCTCCAACCAGTCACCTCACCATGGGAATATTGCCTCTCAGATATTAATGGTCGCCCTTGCCGAGCCGACCACCTCAGCACAAAGCCCACCGGGACGCAGAATAGCAAATGCCACACCTTTCAAAGCCTTGCTTCTTAATGACACTACACTGACATTGTGGTGGCTTAAGAAACTCCCTGAATAACATATATCAACCGCTTAGTCAACTAAAACACCCATGTAGTAATTTGACACGCTGCCCTCTAAATATTTGTTATTAGTAAGATATATTGCTGCTCATGAAATGCATCCTTTATCACATGGGTTAAAGGTCCAAATACCAGATGTCCCATAACACAGCAAGTAGAAAAACATCCAAGAAATACAAGCTATGTCTAGATAGTGACAAACGCATGCCAACTGAATTGCAAAGAGGCAAAGTAAGTCCATATTGGACACACTTCCCAGAGCACGGAAAGTATGAAAGAGAGGACAACATCTTGTATCATCTATCTTCCTTAAATGCTGAAGCCGTGACAAAGTGGATGGAGAAATTATGATAAATGATAAGACGTATTTAGTCAATATCTGTAATTCTCTTTCTTCACTCTGCTGTTTTTTATACTCAGGTTGTTTAGTTGAAAAGACACCCGCTCATTTAAATAGCACTTTGAAGGCCAGATTGCGATCAAATTGAAATGGGCATTGTACATGTTAATATCAATACCTCCATCCAGGAGATAGATTGTCAAGGTGCCTCTTTGTGAATGTATATCTTATTTACTCAGTGAAAAAAGTACATCTGGATGCTACATACTGTTGGAGTGCCTATAAAAACCAAAATCTGAAAACACAAATCTGGACAACCAGCCTGTTAGCACACTTTTTAGAGTGATGGCTTTCTGATGTAAATATGTGACCACATCATGAGAACAGTCTGAGAATGAGGCAATGTCTACCATTTAATTCAATTAAAAGAAAAACTATTACACATTCAATCACCACTTTAACACAAGGAAACAATATCAGCATACTAAAGGATGTAGTGGAAAATAAAATTCAAAGTTTCAATATTGACTTGGGTTTATTGCATTAAATAACCTTATAACGGATCACAAAAAAGGGTTATGGATCAAATTCTGCGTCTGCATTTATTTGTCCATCTGTGACATGTAATGCATGATGATGCTGGAAACATTTTAAAGAAACTAAAAATAAATTATTCGTACCTGCGTTTTCACAAGTGAATTATTTCAGGCATCCAGGGCTGTAAAAGTAAAAGATGCATTTGTATCTTTTGGAGTTTAATCATCTGAACAAATGATGAGAACTTAGAGTGAAAAAAAGGTTCTTTAAGAAAAAGACAAAGGTACAAGAGTGTAGGCCTCTGCAATTTAGGCAAACAATTAACTACATCTCCGAGTCATCTCCCAAGGATCGTTGCTTTAAGAGACATCATCATTAAGCTGACACAATCCTGTTAAGTCACTCAATTAAAATCAAATCACTTTAAGATTCTAGGTTTTTTTAAAAGATCTTTTGTTGCCTTTATAAGCAGAATAGTTTCAGCAATAGCAATGGTCTCTTTTTCAGGAGCACTTTCATGTAGGCCTATGCACTAAAGGAATTAGAGGTATATAAAGTGAAGCACTAATTGACATGTGCAAATGTGAAATCAAACCAGCCATTTTTATTGATACCAAACACATCTCAAACACCAAGCACATAGATGAATTTACATCACAACATAAATCGCTCTGTAATCACCAATGGTGCTTTCAGACCAAAAGGGTCTTTGTTTGGGGTGGTGAGTTTACATAAAAAAGTTAATGCAAAGACGCGTAGAGCCGCGATTTCCTGTCGGGAGGAGCGAGGCGACACGAAGGGGGTGGTGCCGGCGATGCGAAGGCAACGCAAAGGCAATGCTGGCCGGCTGAAAGCTGCTAAACTTGGGCTTGAGGAGCAGGGAGCAGCGCTCCAGCTTTTGGACAAATAAACACCCGTGGTCAGACTGGATTAGGCTCTGACAACTACGCCGTTTGTTCGAGGGAGGAGCTCGGAGTTTTTGGGATTACAACTTTGATTTATCTTCACTCGAGCTTCTCAGCAGCTTGATTCCGTGCACATCTGGTTCCATTGTTGTTAGCATCATTTGGCACTACTTCATATTTATATAAAAACCGGACAAAACTAGGCATTGCTGGGAGAAAAGAAAGCGAGGAGGTTGAACTACCTGGTGAGTTCAGAAAACATGTGTGTTTATTCCAGCTATCGTTGTACTTTACTGTGACCAAGTTAGCATAGCATAGCCCTGATCGATCCGAACTCCATTCAGAAAACCAACATTTTAGAAGTTGTTGTCCTGCTGTCTTGCTGACAGACCAGACAAAGCATGAATTCATATGTTTAACAAATCTCCATCATATTGTAGTTATTTCAGCATCAGTTTGATCCATTTATTGCGATTTAATCACAGCAAAATGTTTACTTTTGGTTCATACAGCTGCAGTAATGGCGAGTTGTGTTTATTCGCGTTATCGCATTGTGTGTGAACACTCCAGTGATGTCCAGCGTTAATAAACCCGCGAGGAAAGTGTCGCATGGATTAAATTCGCTTTTGGTCTGAATGCCGCATGACTGTACATGGCCGCAGTCATTGCCATCCAGATATCTCTCATCTCATCCTACACCGCAGTCAGACCACTCTAAAGCTCAGCTCCAGCTCTGATCAGCTGTGTCACTCAAATCACAAAACTCACAGAGTTATTAGCTGGATAACACTAATAACAAACGCACCAACATACACTGAACAAATTATAAATGTAACACTTTTGTTTTTCCCCCCATTCATCATGAGCTGAACTCAAAGATCTAAGACTTTCTCTATGTACACAAAAGGCCTGTTTCTCTCAAATATTGTTCACAAATCAAATCAAAATCTGTGTTAGTGAGCTCTTCTCCTTTGCCAAGATAATCCATCCACCTGTGCCATATCAAAATGCTGATCAGACTGCATGGGTATTGCACAGGTGCACCTTAGGCCAGCCACAATAGAAGGCCACACGAAAATGTGCAGTTCCATCACACAGCACAATGCCACACATGCCGCATGCTGACTGCAGGACTGTCCACAAGAGCTGTTGCCTGTGAATTGAATGTTCATTACTCTACCATAAGCCGTCTCCAAAGGTGTTTCAGAGAATTTGGCAGTACATTCAACCGGCCTCACAACCGCAGACCACGTGTAATCACACCGGCCTAGATCCTCTACTTACAGCCCTGTAGGATTTTCTGTTCTAAGTTGGGGGCCTGTAAAGCATGGAAGTGCTTTTGGTCATAGGACTGTTGATCAATATTCACTGTTTATTATCAATATTTCAATGTTTTAGAAGCTTTATGTTATTCGGTTTTATGGACAGAAATAGTGTTTAGAAGAAAACTCCCAATAAAAGTGAACATATAAACATTTAATATGGCCAAAACATGGACATTCACCTGGTATATTTTTGAAAAATTGTGTAAGAACTGTTGTATATTAGTTTCTTTTCATGAAATTTACAGTTACAGTTTTATTCCAGGTGTATCAGAAGATATTCAGTTGCATTATAATGTACAGGATGAATGTTTTGATGGTGATTTTGCTATTAAAGTATTGATTAGTTATACCAGGCGAGGATGAAAATCATCATTTACAGTCATATTCCTTAGCTTCTGACCTTTCAAATTACTACTATTGAAATGCATAAGATATTAATGATTCATTTTGGGTATGTTATTTTTTTCCTGGAAATAGGTGTCTGTTTCCAAGAGGTTAATAGGAAGACTTCACATAATAAAACTCCACACAGAAGGGGAGCTGGAGCCAGTGGTGGTTGTAAAGAATCAGGGTAATGTGGTGATGTGTCCAAACTCTCAGAAGGATCCTAGCAACACTGTTCCGAATATAGTGAAGTTTCTAAAGACTCTTGGCAGGGAACCAAAAAATGAGTGCATTGCAGCAATCCAGTCCTGGATTTCTGTCCTTTTAGAAAGGACTTAAAGCTTTATTTTAGTATTCTTAAATAGCATTTTATGTACCATAAATATCTCACCTAAGACAAGTGTAGTGTATTAAAAGAGAAAAATCATTCAATGTAACCTACTTACCAAAAAAAACAATTGTCAACTTAGTTTCTTTCATATAGTTCTTCAGCGTAAACTACAATAGGAAAAGCACATGTGTATTTAACAGCACTAACAAAGGCTGCATACAATTTTGTTAAGCCATTTCCAGGGCTGTGGTGCTGGGCCACCTGCAAGCGATCTTATTAATTACCCCTGTGCTTGTCCCGTCCTGACTAAAACTTTGGTGACCACTGGTGTCTTGACACTCCGTAGTGGTCCTGCCTAGCCAGTGGGCTAGAGGAAGTGCTGTAAGCTGGCAATGAACTGAGTGTGATGTGTGTCAGTATGAGCAGCCCTGGGAACTGAGAACATGACAGGAAGATGAGTGAAAAGTACCATGCAACACAACGCAACAACTCCTCCGAGGAGAAAGACGTCATGGTGGCTCATAATGTGTAATGACTTGTTACCCTGCACACATACTGACACACGTAACTATTCAGAATCCATAAAGAATTTCAATTTCCAGCACAAGATACCTGAGAAACATCTAATTACACGACTGAAGAATGATTGAAGGGTGCAGTAATGGACTGAATGGTGACGCTGTGAAACACCTTGTTACAAACTGTTTCCTGGATGCCATCAGTCACACTGCAGCAGGGAAACACTGCAGCAACAGGTACTATGCAGCCAGTGGACCCCAACCTCTCTGTGTGTTTTAACACATAATGTGAAAGAATCCAAAGGGAAAGGATGAAGACAGGGATAAGTGCAAAAGACAAGGGGATCATATACCCAAAAAATGTTTGCAGAGTCGATATTGAACACCATTGTTGAGGTTACTATTTATCTCATGCCAGCCAAGTTGGCACGCACATCTGGCGCTGGGTACTTAGTGCAATTATTTATGATTTCCTCCAAGATTTAAAAGCTCTTCGCCCGGCCTTGTAATGCAGTAACTGATTGCACTGCTAATGTAATTAAGGGGAGATTATGATGTCCACGTGGCACACCAGATGGTGGCATTCACAGCGATGGGGGAAGGCACAACTGGCACACCACTGCACAAGGGCAGTGAGGCGCAGTCAGTCGGAGCAGTCCAGACTCCCCACCAGACGGAGGAAAGTATATGTGTGTATGCATGCATGTGTGTGCGCTGTGTGGTGTGCATGCACGGATGTATGTGAGTGTATGGGAGTGTGTTTGATGATAAGTTGAGCAATAAAGTGTAAGATGGTAAGAGATGAGTGCATGTAAAATACCATCAAAGAAATTACTTAAGCTAGACTGACCATCTCTAGATATATGACATGTCAAATAACTAAAAAAAAATCCTTGGAAGGTTATGTATCATCTATAGAGATTTTAGGAAACCTGTTCTCATTTGGATGTGATTTATTTTTAACTACAAATGTGAAAATTATTACAAAATGAACAGTTTGACAGTTCCTACATTTTCAACTTGTGCAATTTGGTGCTTTAGCCAAGAAAACAGATGGCACAAATGGAAAATTAAATCACATTTGGCAAAGCCATCATGTTTCAGGAGATTTTTCAGCCAAGGCAACAACAAGACTGGACCAAACTGACCTTTAATTAGAAACAAAGCATTATATTATAGAGCCTTGCAAGGCTGTATCCTATGGGGGCACTAAGGGTAGGCTTCTTAAAGCTTGTTATTATAAGCTATTCAGGAGACACAGGGATTTTTTTTATGTGTAGACAGAAAAGAGAGGAGGAGGGAGGGTGAGGGTCATATATGAAATGAGACCTGCAGATTTCTACACAGCCTATAATGGGTTCACACGGGTGACGGGGACATTGGGGCGCAGTAGATTTCCCAAGTTGAGATAGGGATATTATTACTCTCGGGGTGGCAACACAGGAATCTCCATCTTCAGTCCCTAGACTAGTGTCAGCAAATTACAAAACACAGTGAATGACCTTTACACATGAAAAGAAAACCTTTGCCGTTTTTTATCATTTGGGTGTAAAGTCGTTCACTGAGGTATAATTTTGGTCCAGGGGCTCTTCTGTCATCCACTGATTACCACTCACATCCACAACATTGTTAAGGCCTTACCAGAATATGTGTATGATATTTTGTACACAATAGGATGATCCAGTGTTTATGGGGTTGACTTTAACTAAGATGGGCCATAAAGTATACATGAAACAAAGTGTGAACAAAGAAATCACAGTTTTAATGAACCTTTTCAAAATGCCAGCTGTAATGCTATGCATCCTACACAGGCTGCTCCCCCACAGAAATCTGCCACAGCCATCATTCATCTTACCCCACAATCCTCAGCATGCAATGTGCCGCACATTAAAACACTGTAATAGCTGATGACTTTCACAGTTAGCATGTGTTGCTGATATCGCCAGACTCTCAACGAGTATTTCATCACCTATTCCATAATTAGACCATTACTTTAGCAGGTGTACCTCTTCTCAGCCGGAGCATGTGTTGTTTTTTTTTTCACTGACACCTGAGATTTTATCTTATCAACTTCCGTACTGCCACAAATTCAACATAAAATGAGCATGTCTGTTTTAGTAGGCTGTCAACACCTTGATGTGGAAGCATGTGTAAGATTGTATGTGTGTGTGTGAGGTGGGTGGTGGTGATGGTGGGGGATGTTACAGTAGCTGACTTTTGTAAAAAGAAATCCTCTTCCACTGTGTGAATTTCTCTGCTACAAAATTTGTCACTGATATAGATCATAGACTGTGATATTGACACATGAAGCTACACACATCCATGGTACGCTGCTATGGAATGTAATCTAAAGATAATTATTCTGCAGCAGGTTGGTATCTTTATAGTTGTTGGTCTCTTAACCATATACAATAAGGCTCAATTTTAATGACTATGACCTTTTTATTGAAGTACAGTACACACAAAGGCCTAAGAAACCCAATGAGCCATTGCAGTTGTGTGTTACATATAAAAACAAAAAAAGAGAGCCAAATGTTCTTTATCAAGTCAATTGATAAGAAGTTTAGCACATACTAAGATACACTTTTACAATTTTGACTGCAAAACTACACCTTAAAGGAATAGTTTGACATTTTGAGACATTTTCACTATCTTGCCGAGAGTTAGGTGACAGGATTGGTACCACTCCACAATTGTGTCTGTTCATTAAAATGAGGCTACAGCATAGACTGTATGTAGTCACTGTGACACATTGGTTTGTTGACTGCCGTTGTGAACCTCGAGTTTGGCCACCTTCATGCTGATTTTTTTTAGGATGCTAATTTTGGCTAGCAGGCTTAAGACAAAACATGCTTTCCGGAAAAATGAACAGCCGACTCCTAAGAAGCTTGTCAAATGGTGCTGGTTAAATTTGGTGCAGTGGATACAGGTCACTCTAGCCTGACTGATAAGTCATCAAGGTAGCAACTTGTCAATCACAAGGTAGTCCTGCCCTAAAGCATATGGTGCTTTATCGTCTATATTCCCCTAAATGGGACCATAATTTACTAAATGAACATAATGCTGCATTGAGAAAGTCTTGAAACAAGCGACTGAGACCATAAACTCTTTAGGAAAGTGTTTACTGAGTTAATAAATCAGGTGAGAAGTATGGTCATTTTACCATTATTTCTTATTAACGGAACCAGTCTTCTTTTTGCACAGGCGTCGGCCTCCGGCTGGCCGTTACAAAGAATGTAGAATGTAGAATGTTACTTCCTGCATGGCTTCACTCGTGAGAGCTAGAGGTTGCAGCTTGTGTTACAGCCAGCCACCAGTTACCTGAGCTTAGCTTAAAAACTTGAAACACTGGTACGGACCCAGGCTAACTGTTTCCAGTCTTTGTGCTAAGCTAAGCTAAACATCGGTCTATTTAGGTACAAGGTTTTATTTATACCTAATATCAGAAATCATGAGCTTGACTCAATGGGCTTTGCAATATCAAGAGCATATGACACTCTCCAACCTTAGACCCTCGATTCAGATAAGGAAAAACTCCTTAAAAATCTGGGGAGAGTAATCCTCTCTATGTCCAACTGTACCTTTAAATTTACTAAAGACTAGAAGACACAGGTGGTTTTGCAAAAAGACAAAATCCAGCATCGTAACAGCAGGAAGGTGCACCGCTAGCAGGTTAGTTACTGGTGCAGCTGGTTTCATGCAGGCCTGTTGTTTAAATTGCATTTAAATATAGGCTGCTATAGCAGTGAGACATCTAAAATCAAAATAGATACAAGGGCTGGAAAAGCAGGCAGTGTCATGTTTGCCTGTTTTGATTTCTAAAATTAAAAAAATTAGACATTAACCCTAACACTTGTCAGCAAACACAGGCAAGATTTTGTCACTTTAATTAACATCGACAGTAAATGTGGACGTATAAAAGTTGCTGGTCATATGAGATGGCAGTTCTGAAATTCTCTGCACTAATTATAGAAGTGTGATAAAAATGTAAAAAAAGGGGAAACTGATCACATTATGTGCAGCCATGTAAGCCCATAAACACATTTCACAGTGTGTGGCCCCAATGAAGACACCATGCTGGCATATGGCACCATGTCAGAAAACAGAGCAACAAGTCTCCGGTTTGAATAAATTAGGATAATAGTTGCTCAATGAAATAATTTATTTGATTGGTATGATGGGGTAGAAATAATAAACTTGACTATGGGAAAGCATCTGTCGCCCCTTGGTGTTTTGGACAGTCTACAAAGAGGCTTTCAAGTTTTGTACTCTGGGAGATGTATCTAATGTTACAGCTAAGCTAATACATTGCTCTTTATCTTACGTTTATCTGATTACAGTAATGACATGTGATGATTAGAGAGACCATCTGTCAGAAGGCGTGACCCGTAGATATATCCATGTAATGACAGTCATTTGGTGAAGCACAATCTTAATTTAGTTACCATTGCCAAATTGGATCTCAAAAGTTATTGCAAAGAAATACACCCACGAGTCAAAGTGGCATTGTTGGCCCAGGTCTTTATTCTCTGTGTATAAAGAATTCACACTGACAAAGTAAATTGGCACATTTAACATTCTGATGGTGCTTTCATAAGATGTTTTCATCTGTTGAATTACATGTAAATGTGCTTTTGAGCTGCGCTCATTGACTCAGCAGCATCTTGTGTTTTTATCAGCAACTTTGTAGCTATATAAGCATAAATAATAAAATAAAATAATTTTTAAAACTCAATGAATAAGTTTCACTGCAGGCTTGTTTAGAAATTACTAATCAGAAGATATTGTGAGATTTAAGATATTATTGATCAGAAGAAAGTGGGCTTTTGGGGAGGGGAGCATTGGGGTTAAAAGTTATCTACTGCGAGAAGTAAACAAAATTTAAAATGGCTTTATATGGCTTTATGTTAGGAAATTTATTTATTTAATTTCCTGCGGAAAATGACATATAGAGATTCTACCTAGAAGGGCGATTGGTAGCATGGTTATTCAAGTATTGGGTTTTGGTTAATCATTTATTATCAGTGTTAACCGGAAGCATTTACTTTCTGCAGGTCCGCGCGAGGTGAAGTCCAAAGTTGAAAAAGGTGACAGCACTCGGGAGACCACACGTTTCAACCAGGTAAACAAACTAAGTTACAACCTTTGCGGATAGTTTCACTTCCGAAAGGGGCTTCCTGGTGGGTTTATAATAATTACTATTAACTTATATGTTTTACACAAACATACGTTTGTATAAGCAAAATGCACAGTTGTGGCTGTCGTGAGTCCTCACGTAGACCTCTGTGAAATATGTATCACAGTCATGTCATGACATATATAAGTTAGCTTGACTTACCTGTAAACATATTGCTTATTAATGAATAACGTTAGCTAAGTTCGTACGCAGCCGAATAAAGACACAGACAACTTCGTGTCAACAAAGAAGTATAGTAGTTTAACGTTTAGCAGCCAAACAACACATTATTATTACCGGTAGGCACTTAGTCACTATTTTTGGGGCCCCTCCTAATGTGCATCTTACTGATTAAAATTGACTATTTAGTTTTTACTGAGACTGTTCCATTACTTAGTTCACAAATGACAAGACTTAAAAAATAATTGTAATCATCATAATGACAACAAACTTACAGTATGTTAGCTAGCTTGTTAAGTAGTGACATGTTAACTCCTTGGCTTTCACTAACTTATATTTATTCCAGCTTTTCAACACTGAGGTGATGGCTGCAGCTCACAATAAGAAATTAGATTATCATTAACGTTATGCTATGTTATGTTATGTTCTCAAGTACACATTTTGTAATAGCTAATTAACATATAATTAGGAAGCCTAAGCAAACCTCACAGTTACTAACATACAATTATGGAGATGAAATGTTTACTGTAGTCATAAACTTACCGTAATATCACAGGCACACTGTTGAGGTTTGTATACCATGTAGTACACAAGGATATTTTCCTTGGAAGCTGGAAATAAGTTTGGATGGATTTGTCTGTGGTCCGCTTGGATGGGTCTCTAAGCCTTAAAGTTGTGCTGGAAAACAAAGCTCATTTTGAACAAATTAATGTTACAAAGAGATCCTTCATTCTATTAGCTAATTTGCTATCCTGTTTCATTTGAATAAGTACAGCTATCTAACATTTGTTAAAGAGACAGCTGTTTCTGGAGTAAATCCCCTAATTTGATCAGCTTAATTGCAATAGATTTTGTAAACATCAAGATTGAATGCAGCAACTTTGTCAGTTAGTACAAGAATGCTTTAAACCTAATCTAATACAATTGCGTAAGGGAACCATTGCAAAGCCACTTATCCTGTAAAAGGCTTGCATACCCATTAGGGAAAAATTCCCTTAGACAGGAATAGATAGCAATTGATTGGGACTTCCTTGAAAATATGTGATCACTCCACCTAATTTGTGATTTGGTGAAGTCATTGGGTGGTCTCCAAATGCTGTTTTGTCATTGGTCTCACTTGTCATTTGATCCTGGATTAGGTGGCCACTTTTTCTTCTAGATCCTAATAAGCCTCATCAAGAAGTCAATAATGTGGTCATTCTAGCCAAGAAAAACCTTGTCCGTTCTCCATGTAATTACCCTAAAGGGTGCAATCCTCATTTTGTTTCACTACAAAGTACAAGGCACACGGTAGATTTACAAGGTAGGTTTATTTATCATTTTATAACACAGGTTTGTATAATGAGATGAAGCATTTTGCGTATTTATTCAAAGTGTTTCAAGGTGTTTTACCACTTTACCAGTTAAAATTTACATATACTGTATAAGAAAATCTTGCACTGATTTGCACGATGTAAGAAAAACTGTGCATGTAAATATTTTTCTCTGGTGAAATGCCAAAAGTGTGATGAGGCTCCTTGGTTTTTCTAACGCAGCTTCGACATGTCTGAGTTGAGCAACAAGCTGCCCACAGGGCCCATCTCTGCAGTTGGAGTAGTCACTTCACTCAACAAGGTCCCTGATGGCTACTATGTTGTGAGTATACTGAGGTGGTCTGGAAACATATACTTAAGTTTAATAAGCTTGGATTTACTCCTAACTGTAAAGGCCACAGGTGAAATAAAAAGTAAATAAAACTGTACTGTGAGATTTTAAACATTTTGCCAGCAATTTCAGAGGGCCTAAATGTCATTGATCCAAAGTCTAATCTGAAATTTAAACATTTTTTGTGATCGATTTTGAAGTTTTTTGTTTTTTCTCTCTGCTGTTGGTTGTGCATGTAATTGTTGTAACTGATTGTATAGCATAACTTACAGCCAGGATGTTGGCAGCCTTCCGAGGTGTTGTTTGTCAGAGCTGTTAGATAACTTATTCATAAAGTTTACTTTGATGATTAGGAAGATTCCCTTCCTGCCGTTGTTAGTGGTTGCCACCAGTATTACAGACGCACACCAGAGGCAATGCTTTAATGATGTTTGGTTGATGCCCACCAGAGTCTTTTAAGTTTACCCCCATGTTTCCCTCATATTCCAGTACCACAACAACTTCAACACTAATAGCAATGTGTAAGGATATAGTGCAGGATTCGCTGGTTTGTGTGAACGTTTCTTTGTTGTGAAAGAGTTGGAGAGGGTTGAAAAGAGAAGAGAGTGTGTGAGTTAAACAAAGCACATAACAAGCTTAAGGGCAGATTGCTCTTCCTCTCTCGCTCTTCCTATTCAGGCTTCTTGGTTTCACCCTACGCCCCCAAACCTTCCCTCTTCCTCCAGTTTTTATCTCTTCCTGCTCCACCCTGCACACCCAGCTTGTTCTAATCTCTGGCAGATGACGGTGGGTTGGCATCAGAACGAAGCCACTGGCAGGGAAACTGCATACACACCACACAGTAGTGAGAAACAGAGAGAAGCCCCATCAGACTTCCTCCTGCTGCTTCAGTACGCCACACAGTTGATGTGCAAATACCGTGCATGTTCTGTAGGGCTAAAAGCTAGTAATGACACCGGTTTATCTCTGTAATAGATGCTCTGTAAATTGTGTATAAATTTTGTTAACCCACAGGCAGTACACCAGAGGTTTGAAATCTGAAAATAGTTTAGACTTTAAATAATGAGTGTAGACATATTAATAGCCACCAAGTAACTGTTAATGCAGTGCAATGGTGGCTGGTGCATTTTTCATCAAAAATCAAGCAAATTATATACTAAAGGATCACATTTTTAAATTTGCTGAGCTGAATCAATGTTTGTTATAATGAAAAAGAGTTTGTTATGGTAAGCTAACCTCTTAACATTCCTGTAAAATTCATGCAAAACACCTGTTCAAGGCATATCCAAGTAAATTGAATATAGTTCTTGAACCATTTGGAGTATCTGCATGGTTTTTGGCTTCTCTGAAAGATAACACTCTGGAGTGTCTAACCCAAAAGTCAGAATGATTGTAAGTGCTACTTGATTAATATAAGCTTAAACACACTAAAACTAATCTATTTTTCGTTTCCGCTTGAAAATGCTTGCTAACAAATGCATGCAAACAGCTAATAGCTGGGACTTATTATTTGGAAAACACTGTAAGGCCTCGGCATAAAGCCTTGCTTAGTCCAAGTTTAAATCTCATACCAATATACCATGAAAAATGACTATTTTATACAGGTTTTACTAAGTGTATGTTTTAGCGTATTTTTTTCTTAAACAACACCGCCCCCTGGCGGCAGGCGGCTGCTGCTGCATTGGGAGTAGTATGTAGCTGCAGTTTCAGGACCGCAATCTTAGGATCGGAACTGCAATTCTATGACCTTTGTTTACTTTGATACTGCCAGCTAGCTGGCTGGCTAAACTTATTACTTAGTTATTGATTATATGCATGTCGAGGGTTAACTATATTGTGCAACTCCTCATCATACTTGGAAAATTCCACATCCACAAGTCAAAATGGACTGGATCCAAACCCTGCTTCTATCGATTTACAATTGAACTGAAACACAACCGCACCCCAATAGAACTCTTAATCATGATCATGAACTTCCTACTTAAAGTTTGAAATCGTTAGATTCAGAACTTTATTGACTACACGAAGTGCCAGTCATCGGCACAATTCCTTGCAATTGGTTCGGCTCTAATAGGGGCTGGCCCTTCCTTACAGCTCGGGCTGTCGTTGGCTGTTGTAGGCTGAGAAAGGGACACGTGAGCTCCTATTGGGTCGGATTTGGTGTCACTCGAAAGGTCAGAGTTCAGCGGCTAATTTGAATACAAGCTATCTTAGATGTTTACATTCAAATCGGAGTTATTACGGTTACAAAGACATGCGGCTTCAAAGGTGAGTCGCGTCAATTTTGATTGTACTGGTTGGTCTGGCAAAGGTGCTGTACCCGCTGTGGTGATTGTGTCTAGAAATAGTTTTCATTGGTCGAACTACGGGGATTTTAGCTTTCAAACGGTGTAACTAAGTTATCATATGAGTAACGTTATGAATGAAGCTATGTGTGTGCACATAACCGAAAGCTGCCGCCAGGACCTGACGCCCCGCGCGGGCAGGCTGTTGGAATGCTTCATTGTTCCTTATAATAATTATCTCTTGGAGTGAACTGTGCATGTGCAACTTCTAAAGTCAGTCAGGGCACTCTGGTGCTGGAAATACATGACCTATTAGGAACTTTAGACAACGTAGAACATTTTGAATCTACACTGTATTGCAGATTATTACTAACTAACGAATTACTTATCAAATTTACCCTGCTCACTAGAAACACCATTACACTTGCACAGTGAATTCATTGGTCGTCCCATTGGTGAAAATGGCTCATATTGTCCCCATCACTTTTTGAAAGCGTTTGTTAACAATGTTCTGAAAAATAGCTGGCACCAAGAAATTTTAACTAACAAATGAAAATGCTTTGAGAAAGGTTTATTTGCACAATAAGAAAACATGCAATGCAATTTAACTATAGAAGAAACAAATGTGCATTGCCAAAAAAGTATCTTGAGCTACAAAAAAAACCAAGACGCTGATTACTGAATTATATTCTGTTATGCTTTTATATTTCTAAATCTTTAAATATCTTCTGGCGTGTATGCGCCGTGGTTTGCTCACTTGACATTGATTGAATTTGATTAAAAATGAAGGTGCATTTTCTTTAACTTGCTTGGGTTTGATATCGCAACTGCTGCAGCTTTCTTGGCCGTCATTTTCACAAGTTTGAAAATAGGTTGGTTTCCCTCCTCTACTGCCAATATGGTGAACATTGTTGGCTAAAATAGCTAAAACTATTTCCAAATGCAGTGAGCAGCAGCATTTCAACCCGATAACTTATTATGGTGACTTTTTCACTCATGCTGTCGGTCAGCCCACCACTTTGTTCCTGACTGAAATGTGAATATATATATATACACATATACAATACATATATATATATCCCCTGTCCCTGATTTCTCCTCTAATGTCTCCATGAGGTTAACATTTTTGTTTTTTTAGTGAAATGTCTCTATGAACTTCAGATATCCATTATGCCATATGCCTTCATAAACAGTATACCCACTAAACATCAACAACTCAGCAATGTCATTGTGAATTTGTTAACATGCTGACATAGCATAGCACTTAGCTGAAATCACTAATATGCATAAGTAGCCTCACAACGCTGCTAGCTTGGCTGTAGACTCATAGTCTCGTTCTTGTTTGTCGTGAATGTTGCATCGCTGTCTGTGTGGCATGTTTGTCCCTGATAGGACAGATTTTTGTAGGAAAACAGGGCTACACTCCGGCTTGCTGAAATGTTTGATTCTATCATTTTAGTGATATATTTCAGTCTGTGTTAGTTCTTTTTTTAAAAATAAAATAACAAAAACATTTCCTTCCAGGTAATAAAATATCAAAATCATACCTCTGAATGAAAAGTCAAGTACAAGTTAGCCTCCGACACATAATTCAAGGCCTTTCAGACTCTGAAGCACCATTTCAAATGCATTTGTTCCGTCTTCAGGAACTCCCTTTGAACATCACTATGCGGTCTTTCATCTGCAGACTTGAAATACAAACAAAAATATCAGCACTCTGCATCGGTGTACTAATGCGGCACTGAGAAGGGGAAGTCTCAGGATATTATGCTGTATTGATTTTTTTCCCCCCTTTCATACTAGACTTCTTTTAGATTCCTCCTTAATACCGACTGCTTACCATACTTACCATACTTTTTATACAGCAGATCAAAGGGCTGATTAACTCTTTTGCTCTGTGATACGATGCGCTCACATCTCTGAACTTGAGCAGGTTGTTCCAACACAAGAGAGCACAGGCCCAGATCAAACACTGCTCCACTGGGATCAGGAGCTTTGCTGAAGTACCAGCAGCCACCCAACATCAAACGCCATAAGTAGACTCACGCACTCCCACACTGCGTGCAGTGGTTCCAACAGGGATATGCCTGGGTTTCAGATTCACCTGAGCATTCGACATGTTGCTCAAACTCATTACTGAAATGTAAGTTTATTTGAAGGAGCCTAGTACTAAATTATGATTAGCTTAAATGTCTTAGTTCACATACATAATAACTGCTTGTCCGTTTTTGAAGATGAGCATATTTTAAAGAAATAGTTTGTCATTTACATAAATAAGCTAATTCGCTTTCTTGCCGAGAGTTGGTTTGATTGTTTTTACATTTTTGTAAGGGGTTAACCTAATATGTTAATGTGTGTTAATAAATGGGCTTTGGAGTTGCATGCAGGCTTATTTCCTTACTTAGAGCCAAGCTAGCTGTTTCCGCCTGCTTCAACTCTTTAGCTTTAGCAAAGCTAAGCTGATCACTCCACGGTTGTAACGTTAGCTCCACACTAAATGCACATACTTGAGAGTTATATCAGTCTTTTCATCTGAATCTCAGCAAGTAAGCCAATAAGCGCATTTCCCAAAACGTCAAACTATTACTGAATGTCAAAGAACATTTTCAAAGTAACTGCAGCTTTAGTTCTTTAATATATAGTCAGTAGTCAGTTTATCTATTTTCACTTGAGAGAAAGGATCCAAAACATTATTCTCTCTTCAGTGTTTTTGTTCTTCTGTGAAGGGACTGATTCTTTCCCTGTGCATCTCATATGTTTTCTGCACCTGGTTTCATTCCCCTGAGAATTTTTATTGTATGCCTTTTATATCTTTTTATTAACAGCTGTGCCTCTCAGTGCTTCATAGTAACTTGCTGGTGGTGTCTGTCTCCAGAGATCTTTCATAGGAGTATTCAGCACCCCCTAAAGACTTTATCATAGGTGGGCTTTTAGATCACTGTAAGCTTTAGATTTAGGAAGTGGCAGTTGAATCTGTCATTGCATTGTAAATCAAATGATACAACCATATTTCAATATCAGAGACATGATGTCTCTTATCAGACATGTGGCATTCTTCTCATTGAAGGTAATGATGGAGCCATACAGTGGCAGACTTAAGAGTGTTAGAGAAGAGCCATCTTAACTTTACACAATGCCTTTTCTGCCGTGGCTCAGCAGTTGGCATTTCACATTCAAGCTGCGTCGCATCCTTGCTGCCGGCGGCTGTGGCAGGATGATGCCTGAGGTGCCTCCTAGGAGGACCGTGCCCTCGTTACTCCTCAACTTGACTTTGGGTTTCACAAAGCGAGCCCTTTGTTTACGCTGACAGGATGCGCTGGCTACTGACCTGGAAAAAGTGGCCAAGACGGGTTGTCTTGTAAGGAAGAGGGAGGCTGGTGATGTATAGGCTCCTTCTGGGACCTTTCATGGAACTGCTGTTGGAGACGCCCTGCAATCCCTCTCCCGGCTCATCTTCTGCTCTTTCTCTCTCTCTCATCCCACTATCTATCTCTGTTCCCCAGTCTAGTCTCTGCTCTCCACCATCTAGTCAGAGGTGGTTTTTCATGAATCTCCCCATGCCATGTTTTCCCCACCCAGTCACCGAGGTCATTCATCATTATTGTCAAGGGGGTAATGTGTGTGGGTGGGTGCAGAGATCTATGACTTCTTCATTTGAATGAACCTCATTAGATTGACTCTTCTTTGTAAAGGATCCCTTTAGAAAATAACTCTGGCAGTTATTTAGGTGATTCTCACATGATAGCCAATGGAACATGACGCTTCAGCCAAGCATATTTGCTGGAACGACGGAAGTGTATGTGATCCAGTCTGCAGGTTATATTTTGCTTTATCATTCTGCTCTGCATACCTACATTTACATAGCAATGTAGTGTTGGACCTTGAGCTTAACTTGTGTTGCCCGCATGCTGTCAATATGATGCAGTCTATTTTTTACACTGGCTCCACTGATCATTTACAACTATGAATGAGCCTATCGGACAAGGACAAGCTGCTTAGGTCTTTGGATTTAGACTTATTTAGACATACGCATGAAATTGCTTCAAATCCTCAGTAATTTATTCTCAGAAGACTTGTTAAATAACAGAGAGGACGCACATGGGGGGTAGAGCAGTAAAACTACTTAAGGTGCATGTGCAATGTTCTCAGTTTACCTGTGTCTTGCTCAAGGGATACTGCAGCAGGTTTTTAAAAAAAGATACATTCCACATTTACCCCAAATATAATCCCTGCTTTCCCACAGAAGCACATTGAAGTTTGGTTTCCTTATTAGAGCAGATCCTTGTCAGGGCATCTTTAATCAGCCCGGTCCCGAGGGATGATATTTTTAGCCCCCTTTTTGGAGGCTAAGACTCCTTTACCCACGCAGAGCACTAATGAGATGGAGCGCTAGTGTTGGCAAGCGTTAATTAAGGCTAGTATGCAAAGGAAGAGGCAAAAGCAACACGCTCATGGCATACATACATTAACTTTATCCCACCTCCTGCATGTTTTTTTTCTCTCCTTGTTTTTTTTTCTGTTTTTTTTCATGTAGGTTGCACAAACAACAGATGGCTCTGACGCCGACCTGTGGAAGGACGGCTTATTCAAATCCAAGGTCACTCGCTACCTCTGTTTCACCAGAAAAACTGTAAGTGTGAATGTAAACTTCTCCCTTTCTGTATGTATTCTGCACACACCTATCTGCTGCACCTTTTTTGTTTGCCAGCGGTTATTAGCTCAGTTTTCTCCTGACAGAATATCTTTATGCACTTTGCACTTTGATCAGTGAATGTCCCATTTAAAAAGGCCAGCGTTGGCAGTGCAGTTTTGAACTTTTACATATAATGAATTTGCATACATATTCCACATGAATAATACCTTGGTGAGATATTTTTCATGTTTTACGTCCTCCTGAGGATATTATTTATGTTTATTCATGAAATAACAATGAGCTGTATTTTAACAATTCCAATTTATTCAATCAACAGCGTCCCTGTAGAGAAAATGGGTACCAACCAGTGCCTTTTGAAAGATGATGCACATATAATTGTGAATACGAAAATACTCCTTTTTAAGAAATGTAAGAAATTACCCTGTGAAAAGCACCTTTCAGTATAATTGCGCTATAAATTGAGCACCCAATTTCAACACTATTGACTCTTCTGTGGCTGAAATGATCTTTGAGAGTTTCTCATAATGCTGTTGGGTCATTTTTGGACTCATCCCCTGCTTGTAGCCTGCAGCTGATGTGTTGTTGCAGGCCTGTCAGCTGCTCAGTGGCCATTAATACACCTGCTTACATCTCCAGGATTATCAACCTGTCTAACCTCAGCTCATACAGCTTACTATTGGCTATCCATTAATTTGTTTCCATGGGTTGCAGATATATATTGCAGACACTGTCGCAACAGAGTTTTTGTTATTATTTTGCATCGGCTCAATTTAAGGACAGGTCTTCTTTTATTTTTATTTTTTTTACAGTATGTCCTCTAAAAGCCAGGCAAGTTGGCAGCGGCTGCCTCGTGTTTGAGCTGAATTTGGTCCTCAGTTTAGTATATAGCATACAAATAGCCTTCCCCTAGTTCCTGTATATTATCTTAAAATCTGTGTCCACATTGTTTTAAAGACTTTGACACAAATAAAACATGACAGAGCCATCAACAAAGGCTATTTTGTCTGCCAGTCAATGGAGCTCCCACTGTAATTGTCTATGACAAAAACAGATTCTGCAAAATTAGCCTCTGAATTACGAAGGGGGCGGGGGGGAGTAAATAGTTTGTGATTTATCATACTCTAGGTTGGAGGTAGAAAGCCCCTTTTTGTCAGGCCCCGATGGAAGAAATCTCTCCAGAAAAAGGGGAGAACACTAAAAAAAAAGGTTCCATGCATAGTAATAACATTCATCCATATTCCTCCTTAAGTCAGTATAAAAACTATGAATAAAAAATGTCTCTAATGGTAATGACTGTCGGGCAACAGTAGCAGTGAAATCCAGCCTTTTCGGACGCATCAAGTCACGCCTGGCTCGCCCCACTCTCTACTGCCGCTGTGTATTATTGCAATTTATTATGGCAAAAAATGAAAATGTAATGGGAGGCAGGGAAGAGTCATGCTTGAAAATGTCAACTACACAGTCCCTGATTGTTTTAAACCAGTCCCATTCTGTTGATTAGACTGGCTGCTCTGCCTCCCATCATCCCACAGCTTCTCGCCAAAAGGTTGAGAGTCATTACAAGTTCACAGATGCATTCTCTCATTGTAAAAAAAAGCTATTAGAGAGTAATTACTTCAGCTATTTTGTCAACCCTTCTCCTTAGAGACTTCCCGAGCTTTTAGTAAATCATTGACTCTTATTATCTCTACATTTTCTCTCCCAAGTCCTACAAAAAATGGCTAACCTTTTCTTTTTCTTGCTCTCTGTCCTTTTAAAAGTTGAATTTGCATACATGACTTTACATTTCCTGCCTTTGCTGTGTCTTTTAGGGGCCTGACATTGTTGCGGACTTGAAGGTGATTGACATTAAGGACGCGTTGCCAGAGGGCTTCACACCTGTGGAAGAAACCGTGGACACAAGTAAGTAAACAGTCAATATCAACCACAGACTCGCTCCCCTCCTCTTCTTGTTTTTTCACTCTTCGACCAGCTTATGCGGAGGTCCTCAGGGGCAGCTTTGCTTGAGATAGTGAATGTTTTATGGGTGCAGGTTAGCTTAATTTATGGCAGACTGTGGGAATAAAATAAACATTTTGCCCTGGAGGTACAAGAGAAGAGAATCATGAGTCATTGTTTATCTCAGCTGGAGCTGTGCTTTTCTTTATGAGGGGCTTATTTATTTATGTATTTATTTGGGGAGAGGACGAGTGGATGGGGGTTATCTAATATTAATGAAATGCATTCCCCAATGCTTTAGTGCTTTTTGAGTGCTATGTATTTCCCCCTCGCTATCCATGCCTTGGAAATGTAATAATATTTTGGTGTGGGGAGTGAGGACAGCTTGTTTATTATTTTTATTATCATTACATTTACACTGCACTTTCTAGTGTTGCAGGGGAAATAAATGAGCGAGGCACAGATGCAATATAAGAAAGCATGGCAATGCTGTTTTTTGCCAGAATGAAGAAAAGAGATTATGTTTTGTTTGGCTATGGTGTAATTTAATGTTTTATTACTTTATGTGAATCCATGTTTAATGTATACATGTGACATTATGTATGAGTTTCTATCTAGAATATCCAGTTTAAATCCCTGTTGTGCACTAAAGCTGATGGAGGATTCACTTGATTCTGTCATTTTACCTACTAAAATGATAAAAATGATAATAACACATGTGGATTTTGTGAGTTTCCACTGGCCAGTCATTTCCCTTTGAGCACAGCAAGTCATCCAGAAACTGATATTAGCTCATCTCTTATTCTGAGAGTGGTAATGACTAAATAGCCAAGTATAAGTAGAATTTGTGAATATATATTTCTCCTAGAGGTTCAAAATGTCTGTAGCTTTTTTTATTTTAGCCAGAAACTCAAAGATGACAGAATCAGATACACAACCACTGACTCCTGTCTGACACCCTCATGTGTACCTGACTCATCAGAGGAAACTGCCATGAGGAAGAGGAGGCTCTGTGTGAAAATGAGCCCTCGTGCGGCTGCCATGACGGCTGTATATGACATCCAGATCACTGCGAAGTACCATCTTGTTAACTACACCTGTGTAGGGTGAGCTATTTGGCACTGGAAATAAATAAACTCTCGATGTTTTGTATCTTTTACATATACTCAACATATAACACTTTCTAATTTGCATGAATAATTACTGACCTAGCTGTTTAAACACTCCGTATGTCTCTTCTTCTTTACACAGTGAGATAAACAATATGGGAATATGGTATCGAAAGGCTGATGTTTCTGAGCACCAGTCGTCCCAGGAAATGTCCAGTACAGCTTGCAATGACGCACCACCCAACACAGCAAGGTAACATCATACTACACTGTTCTGCAGTGCCTCTCAAAGTTTAACTTTCCTCCTTGCTTCCTTTTTTTTATTTCACTCCCAGTGTAGTCTTGAGCTGTTGTTATGTTTCTGTACCATATGTACAACAATGAAGACACAAGCAATTGATCACTCCTGGGCAATCTGCCGTAAAGGTTGTGGCTGGACAACGAGGTAGCGAGGGTGAACCGGAGAGACAGGCTAACTAGACAGGATCCCCTGAACAGGAACATGAGTTCAATGAGGGCTAAACTCCTGCTATTTGTGGTGTGTCCCAGGAGGTAGAGGCAGGTCGCTCGTCTGACTGCGGTGACAGGAGTGTTGTAGTGTGCAGACAAAGAGGAGGAGATGTAGCCCGGAGAGCGAGCGACAGCTGCAGAGGAAGGGAGGAGAGCTCCAAGATCTCCGCCATGCTGGAGTGTGTGTCCCCTCCTCTGCTCATGCTGCTCAGGCTTCCTCCGCCTCAGGCCTCGGAGTGAATGGAGCAAACCTTTGTACTGTGTCCAGATCAAACAGCTCAATTATTTATCCGAATGAAGAACTGGGGATTTCCACAGCAAATTGTAAATAAACAATTGAGACTCCTTTGGTGTGGCGTTGCTGTGGAGAGGGAAGCTTGGCATGGGGCACTTATGGGTTTGCCAGCTTGAAGTGCTATGCTTTGCCATCCTGTGCTGGGCTGAGTAAAAGCCATTTAAAAGCCACAACAGGCTAGAGCGGTGGATGCCAGCAGGCGCATTCAAAACAGAGCTTCTGTTCACATGGCCACTCAGTGGGCTGAGAACAATAAAACGGGCAGCCGTGAATTCACAACCCAAGTTCAAACTGCGTAGAGTTTTGCGAATTGCCCATATTTTGGAAGTCGATGGTCAATAATCTTTGATGTGTTGAAGTGATTGTGAGGGCTCAGGCCCATGTGTACGCCTTCCGCAGCTCTTACCGGTAATCCTCCGTTCTTTTGAAGCCCACTTTCAAGTTGGTGAGGCTCAGAGGTTGGAATAAATTGCACCTCGAAGCGACTCACACCCCCCTCCTGATGCCTGCTGAGATCACAGGCTGCTGTTTTTGTATTAACATTAAAATTCATTCCACAGTCAGAGAGTCTTCTTTTGAGAGTATTTCCATCCATAATGCACTGACACATAAGGACGGCACTGTGGGAAATTTAGACAGCAGCAGTTCTTTGACTGTTTATCTGGCATCCTCTCTGTGTAGTTACATGCACCTCAGACAACCATATGTAGAACTATAAATGTGTCTGTAGTTTCTTTAAAGTCACAGATTAGATGGTTTGACACAGTGATTTATAAACAGCTCTTCAACACTCACTGATTGCTTAGGTAAGTACAGTACTACAGTGTAACTGTCGGTGTAGTAGCACCCCACTATACTTTATTCATATATTCAACAAGAGAAAATTTTCTCCTCCATGCCTCCTTTGGGCTATCTATAACAACTTTATGGCCTTTGGAGAATAGCACCTCTTAAATTTAAGTGCTCTTTACAGTCAGTGGAAAAGATGTTTTAAATACAGTCAATAATGTGTAAATTTTTAATGACCCTTATAATTTTGAAAGCTGCAGTGATCCCTCTCAAATGTTAAGTTGCCTCAGGCAGCGAGAGCTTGTTAGAGTTGTGTACAAACGTAAACCGCAAATCAGGGTTTTTTTCAGCGGCACAGGGCTGCAGTACACAGTAACTGCAGGGTGTTGCATCATTATGGGATGCACACAGTGATTGCATCAAGGCTTAGGTGTTGCATTTGAATTGTTTTTGTATTGTGTTGTCACTACAAACGGGGTATCTGCAGGTCTTGAAAAGTTTTGAATTCAGTTTCCTCCTCTGTTGCCCGCTATAGGAAGTCACGTTAGTTATGAAATGCTTTTCTATCCGATTGCGGGCTGTCGGGAGACGTTACGCACTTACAAACTAAAAATATGATTGTTGCAACAGTGAATTGTGCACATAGGAGGCTGTTTAATCCTTTTCAGTGAGTTAGAGCCTCGGTCATCACCATCAGACCTATAGCGAGTTCTGTCATTACTGCTAGCCACATAAGCTTGGAGCTTATGAGCATCGTCTCAAAATCTCAAATGTTGAAACGCCAAAGATATTTGATTATCGTATATGACCAAAAAAAAACAAAATCCGTACATCTAAGATGCTAAAACCAGCACATTTGGCGTTTTTGCTTGAGAAGGTATTAATCGAAAATCAAAATAGCTGATGATTCATTTTCTTTCAATGGACTAGTTGATTAGCAGAATAATTTTTAAATTGGTTAATCCATCCATCCATTTTCTGTCACTTATTCAGGTCAAGGTTGCATTAATTTTATCAAGGAATGATTTACTGCTGGGAAATACTGGAATAAAAGTGTTGTGATAAAGAATGAAAGGCTGCTGGTTTGGCCGGTGTAATTGTGAGACAGGCATTAAAGGAAATGTGTTATTGAAAAAGTTTTGGATTTGGTGAATGCTTCAGAAACCCCGTAAAAATAAATCTTATGAATTAGAAAAGGAATATTTAATTTCTCAGTTTGACTAAGTTTCATCAGTTGAAGTAGGATGAAGGACAAACACGAAACCTAGAATATTTTTTATTTGCTCGGGCTGTCACACCTTGTTGTGCCACTAAAACTGTTCATGTATAGGCCTGTTAAGCAGTCTGCCGTGCAAACGCATTTGAACCTTGTGTGATGAATGTCTCTTTTATCAAGTTTGTCTAAAGCGTTTCAACCAGCGTCAGATTCTGTTTTGATTCATAGCTGCAGCTTGAAGTCAACCTCTTTGGCTTGTTCTCTGTCAAGAAAAACGGTATCAGCCACTCCCTGATTTTATAATGTGAAAAACCTGCACCATCCGGTCAGCCTTTTAATGTGTCCAGTAAAGTATCTCCCTCTTTCCTTCTGGCCAACGCTGCCATTTGTTCTCCTGATAAAACTGTCATTGCTGAGGCTGAAATCTGACCTCTACAGTGACTGCTAGCATAAATTAGCCTTGTCCTAATATTGCAATTTCTTTTGCTTCACTCAGAATCAAGGTTTTTGACATTTCTCTTAGAATAATAAGCTATTGTACACACAGACACTTTTTAAATCAAACTGTACAGCGATAAAAATGTCAAGGCCAAGTATCTTTTTTTTTTTTCATTGCACACTGTAGTTCCTTTTTTTTGTCTTTTTCTTTAACACGTGAATCCTAGAGAGTTATCAGTGTCAAAATTGGCATGCATATCAATAAGTTTTGGGATTGCGCTGTCTTCTACCTGTGACACGCCACGCATTGCTGCAGCTCTGCAGGAGTATTGTATCGGCTTTCATTGCTCGCTGGTTAACCAAGACTTCCCACTGCACACGACTCTTGAGGGGAAAGAGACACCGTGACTGTCAGTGTGTCGCCTGACAGATCTTCCATCTGAAGCTCTAAAGAACAATCACTCTCAGATCAATCTTACTCATTACTTTGTTGTGTTCAGAAAAGTTGCAAAAAGTAGCGGAGATCAAGCGAAGGCATGCGGAGAGGTGCCAGGAATGATCGAATGATCAGCTAAGATCTGATGGGCTCAGACTGTTCAGTGATTTTGCCGCCATATTCAGAGAGATCCTCTTTTCAATACCTGACACTGAGCTTAAAGGAGGATAATGATGGGTGAGAAAGCAGCTCCCACAAAGCAGCACTGTCGGCACGTAGAGGAAGGTGTGGAGATGTTGTCACGGGAAAGGCTGGATGTGTGTCAAAACAAGAGCTTCCAGCTCTCTGTATCGCAGCTCTGGCTCTTCAGTGATATTACTCTCATCCTCATCTTACCTCTGCACTGACTACTGCTTGCCTGTCCCCACTGTCTCACCCACTTTCTCTTTTCTTCTAACACAGACAACTCTTTTCCTTATTCCATGTGGAACAACTTAAAGAACACCATACAAAAAATTGTGTAATTCATATTGTCAAGTAATCCTCAGTGTCGTGGTTTGCTTTGCCACACTAATATGATTTTAACTCTGGCAGATTTCATGGGAACATAAGACTCTTGATCTGCGTTGTAATTGTGTAAATCTTTCAGGCCATGTTCCCAGTTTTACTATAATTTGATGAGGAACTACACTATAATTGAATATTCAAATTAGGATTATGTGTCAATATGGCTCTCCTTGCCTGAAATGAGGATTAATTGTTGTCAAAACTCCAGTGGCCGACATAATATGAGCCCCAACGCTGCTGTTGATTAGCAAATGCACTTGCCATGTTTTTGTTTTAAGAATTAGTTGTCTAATTGATTTGCCATATGTTACTCTCTCCAATGCACCTAAAATTGTATTTAGAAATCACCAGTTTGGATTGAGACAATTTTGTGTTTCAAACAGATGGAAAAAACAACCCTGGAGGTTGCCTGAAGAAAAGCATTTCATGAGCACATTTCCCTGGTTTCACACAGTCTTTGGGATTTTAAGTACTGCTTTCACTTTTTCAGAGACATAGATAAATATCCAGTCTACATACTTTATGTGTTGTTTCTTTTGAGTACTAATTTAACAATGCAAACGCAGACACCCTAAAAAAACATTAACACCCCCCCACTTTATCAGTCCATGGGATGTCTTTGTGGTTTGAAAGATGTGTACCTTTCTTCCTCAGCAGTGGAATCAACCTTTGAGAGGTAAAAGAAGTCTGCCTCGAATATGGCAATTGTTCCCACAAGATTGATGCCAACCTTTTAAAAATTCACCATTGGCCTGGATTTAACATGGCCAAATGCTGATGTAAATGAGGAGGAGAAAAGTCGACCCTTTCATTGCAAATAAATCTGAGTTGCAGGCTTCAGCTCATAAATACCACAGCCTGTCAGAAGTCTTGTTTTATTGCTCTTGATGGAAATTATTGCATTTATTTATCTCATCCGAAGAGATAAGGCTTTGAAAGCCACAACTCATGCACAGCACCCTTGGAATATGCAGATCTGCCTTTAGTCTTAAATTTTAAGAATTTAGATTTTATACCCTCTGCAAGCGACAAATTATTATGTTATCCATAAACAGACCAAAAACAGAATATGATACACAAAACACATTACATTATTTGCAACTTCACACCTGCTCACCCCCAAAACCTGTCTTGTCTTTTTATAATTCAGCACTGTCTTATTCTTCTTATTTTCCTTGTTCTTACCAACAAACTGTAAAGCCTGTGTGTCCTCTAATCAAAGCAATTCCCTATTTAATGATATCGCCAACTACTTTGCATTATCATTATAAGATCATTTGTTTTATAATTCCATCCTGGAGCTCATTTTACCTTCAGAGCATGTCATGTTATGCAGTTCTCTTGAAGCGGTGATTTTTTTCCCCCCTGCTTGCTGTGGATTTATCGATCCGTAGGGGTGAGTCACAGGGTGTGATTCATGATAGCTTGATTGATGAGGATTTCAATCTTATATGGTTTGTTAACTTCAACTGCCCACAAAGTGCATTCTGTGCTGTTTTCTGTAATACAAGGCCATGAAACGGAGGAAAAAAAGAGGGAAAAAAAACAGACTTCCCTTGAATAATGGAATCTCTCAGTACCTCCAGAATTAACAAGATCCTGCTTCAAACCCCCGTTAAAGGTCTGTTCAAGCCCCTGGGCAGCTGAGGCATGGTTTAACTTTTACCATATTTCTCCTCTTCAGATTCATCCTGTTATTTCAGTGCTCTGTTTTGCCTTTAGACAGATTAAAAGCTTTTTTTTTTGTAAGGAGGGAGCTTCCATGCTAAATATATTCTCCTGCATTGTATTTTAATGTCCGAGCAAAGTGCCTTGGAACATAATTGTCATTGTTCAATACAATGTGAATGTGCCTTTTTGTATGTTTTTAATGATGGTCGATAAAACAGTACTGACCAGTTGAGAGAACATTGTTGCTTTTTTTTTCTGCCAGCAGGAAGACCACAAGCAGGCCGGATTATGAGCACCAGAGCAGCGGGACCTACACCATGACAGGTATACGGTCTCACACTTTAACTATATGTAAGTCAGTACCATTTATGACAGTCACTTTAGACAATTAGAGGCAATGAATAGTTTGCCTGAGATACATTAAATCTGCAGATCTCTTACTTTTAGCCAACTCACTGCAGCATAAATCTAAAGGTTCAATACTTTCTATGTACACTGAATGTCTTGCTCTGTCTCCACCTGTTCTTGAAGGCAGCTCCTCTGGTACTTGATCTATTAACACTCTGTGTCTAGATCTCCTCACTGATGGATACTGTGCAGAGCTTTGCTTATCTGAGCAAACGTGACTTCCCAGAGGGAGCTGCGCATTACACTCAAGAGAACATTTAACAGCTGTCAAAGACGATCCATCACATGCCATACTTACATATGTACCGTGCATGCACTGGACGGAATTCCCTTCTCTTTGTCAGGGAGAAACTCAACTATAGTACAATGCTGCGGGACTAAAACAGAAGAAAGGCTAATTCGTTAGGAAGCAGAGCTTAGCTATGACAGCCTCAGAGCCACAGAGCCAGAGCCGGCTGAGACGCTCTAGCCTTAAAGAGCATGTGATCCACACGAGGTGAATGAGGCAGGCGGGTTTTTATCCAGCTGGAGAGAGACACCATGTGGTGAGGATTCCTCCTGCTGCTCAGCAGAGGCACACCCAGGCTATGGCCATGTTACACCCTTCCTTTTTTAATATTAATCTGGCTATTAAACAATTGCCGAAGTGCACATGATGGAACTGTATAAGGAATCAGTTTGAATTTTAAAGTCTCTGTCAATTCAAAACTGTTTTGTTTTTTTTCCTTTTCTGTGTGCCGCCAAAAAAGCAGAGCAGAATAATCGACAAAAAAATGATTAATACATCATTGTGTTGGTATGACAGTTGTATTATAAGTTAGTCAAGACAACTGTGCAAAGTGTGGCCCTGAAGGAGTAGACATTAACACACAGCTGAGTAGTTTGTGACACTGGGTGTGCGATTCCTCTACTGGGACAGGGTTTGAGTGACAGTGAAGAACATGCACATACTGTACAGTACGCTGCCAGCAGTCATCATTTATCTCCAGAAAACTGTCCTTCGCAGCTGTAAAGACTCTTTCTTCTACCTTTATGTGTCCCTTCCTGAGCTGGTGAGATTTTAAAGAAAAGAGGATAAAGAAGTTAGCCTGAGATGGTTGTTGGCTTTATTGCTAGAGACTGTGTACTCGTCAGCCTTACAGCATCACACTGTGAATGTGAGAGAACGCAACTTTCCCTTCATTAACAATGTGATAGCCTGCAGACCAAGTGTGAGGTCGTAGCCGACAGCCTATTTGTGTTAATTGTTAGCGGTGGTAGCTCTGGTCTGTGTGTGTGTGTGGGTGCATGGGTGCTTGCGTGTGCACGCGTGTGTGTGGGCTGACAGCTGGCCAGGTTCGAGTTGGTCTAAAACCATGTGCGCTCTGTCAGGGTTGTACAGGCGCGCCTTCTTTAGGATTGATGAATTGCCTGCTTTCTTGATTAAACCCTCCGTCACTTCCCAACAAAACAAAAACCCCACAAAAAAAAAGACAGAGTTGAGGGGAGGAGAGGTAACATGTCTGGGAAATCTGTCATCTGCAGTCACATCATGTACAGATGTGATGTGCAGGCGCTTTGACGTTTATTACCAGAATATTAAAAACTAATTCACATTTATTTTGCAGCCCTTTTTCACTTGACAGTTCAAGCTCATTTGAAAAGTTATCAAGTTTTCATCGCAGCCCCAACCTTTGCTTTTCTTCACCACGTTGCTTTGATCCATGCCAAGTCCCTTTGCCAATTAGGTCTGCTATTCATACATTGACAGAAAAGCAGGATATTTTAAAGGTAATTAAACTTTCTCTCATGAAATGTGGCTAAAAGGTATATGTTTGAGAGAAAATAAATGTAAATGTGTTGGAAAAAAGTCTAAAACTGTGATGTGACGTGACATTGAGGCTGTTGCATTGCAGTCTCTCTTCATTACCTACAGAACAACATATAGTATTCAGCAGACATCCACCTGATAAAAAAGGTAAACGTAATAAAAAGTAATACATTTACATATCTATTGCATTAATCAAAAATAAATCCTGACATTGGCCCTGATCTAACGTAATATGGAGAGCAATTATTTCCCTATCCATTAGAAGAACTTCAATTAACAGACACGAGACAGTTCATCCTTCAGAGGAGGAGGGAAAAAATAGGAGGCTCAAAATTAACTTGGGTTTGCAAAATATCTTGGCAGGATGACATTGATTTTTGATTTTCAGGAAACAATATTAGAATTCTTATTAAACTATGTGCATCTGCTTTTAATTTGCTGCAAATAATTGGAAAATGCAATGGAGCTTTCCAATTAAAGCTCCACTTTATGCTGTTTAATAATACCCTCATAATATTATAGCTTATGAAATGACAGGTGAGTTGGTGTATGAATAAAACATAAAGCCCTGTAATAAGAGACAGAAAAAAAACGATACAGTTGTTGGGGGGCTTTTAAATGCTCGACATAATTTGCATATATTAATCTCCTCTTTTCAGCCTTATCAAGTATTCCACTGTATTTGAAGTTAAAATAGTCATGACAGGCAGGGGTACGCTTCGTTTTTCCAAGGATTTATTACTTGTATAATTCTGGATCTTTAATAAGCCAATATGACTGATCCTCTGAGTTCTGTGGAATTTGGTTAATTGTTCCAGATGGTGCTCACTGATTATGCAAAATTACTTTCTTTCTCCTCTTTTTCCCCCAACTACACCATTTCTTGATTGACTAACATGGAGAAAAAAGATTATTTTTGGCGCAGCACTTTCATTAAGAGGGTTCTCATCAGGTTTCAAACAAAAGTTCCATCTTATCTCCCTGTGTGGTTCTGGGCGAGGCTGTGCAGAAGGAGGAGATCAGCCGGCTCTTATCTCAAACTGTGATGGATCTCAACTGCTTCGGCACCGCTGGGGTTATATTTTAAAATAACACAATTCTTTAGGCTGAGGGATTAAAAAACATGACCTCTGGATAGTGACACAAAAGTTATTATTAGTGTACGCTGTTCTCTTCTTTCTCTTTTCTCCTCTCTTTTTCTCCAAGAGATTGATGAAATTACTAAGCAGCAGGGTTGGTCCTCCACTTGCAGCTCAGGCTCCATCCACAACTCACTAACATTCTGTTTTGCATCAGCTAAACTGAGCTGAATGAATCATTTATGGAAGTGTTATGGGGGAGTATAGGGCAGATTTACTGCCGAGCTTTTACTTTAGATGGAATGGGATTTCTATGAAACCGATCTTGATGTCTGAAGTAATGCCAAAGCTTACATCAAGACATGAAAGGAACGCTCTTAAAACCCACGTTTTGCTTCTTAATTCCCTTGGTCAGCAAAAGGCGAAATAGGGAGAGAGGGGGGGTTCAGTGGGAAAATACTGTTTACACGTAATGTACACTCACTCACACACACACATCTTCAAACCGTTTACTACTCCCAGCGGTTAATGATATAAAGGACTGTTGAATTTCTCCTTAATAATTTGATGGCTTGTAAATTACACAGTCTTTAGATTTGCCTTAATTTAGATTTTAGTTGTAGCACTTTGTGTATTTTTCATATAGAAATAGCAGCAAGGTTTCAGGTTTTCAGGTGAATCCTGCAGACGTGAATTAAACAATTGGCCAAAATATACTCTAGCATGCTATGAACAAAAATCTATACAGAAAAGGCAAAAACAAGAAGGTAAGAGAGATGTTAGGAGAGTTATCCAGAATGGAGAGTGACATCCACTCATATATTGTTGCTGTGCAGAGGTCTTGATGGGACATGTATGTAATTCTCCCTATTGTTTGATTTTTATTTTTTTTTTGATTTTTTTTTCTGGATCTGCAAGAAATATGACTCAATCATTTTCTATTTTCAACACAAGCTTTGTTTCTTTGTCGAGAAAATAGTTTGGACAGTTTTTTATTTAGACCATGAAATATGTTAATTTGTTCAGACAAATTATTTCTTGTGAATCTGGATTTGTGTGTTGTTTTTGTTCAGAAAACTACATTTAAAAAATCTAGGAGGATTTAAAAATCCTCTTAACCCAAGCAGTCGTTGGTCTTATGTAGAATGTGTAAAAGTCAAAGATTAGAAAAACTTCAAAAACACTGCTGTCTAATTTGTATATATTCTCAGTCAAAATATACTGTTAGATATTAACAGGTAAAATACCCTCTAAATGAAATCTTGTTGATGTTTTTCCCACTTACATGACAAAAAACCAATTGGACTATCCAGGTTATTTTCAAAACATGATCGATCCCAATGTGATGGTGCCATTAAGTATTTGGAGGATCAATCCTGAATGAATCGTAATGGAACTTCTGACTGGAGGCCCTCAGGCATTTTTGGACCTTTATTACAGTCAAATAAGAGACTTTAAATGGCTTTGCATTTGCAGGCCAGACTGGACTCTAGAGTCTCATCCCTCATTGCTTTCTATCCATCCCTGAGATAGAAGCAGTGCTCCATTAGTTTCAGTGTCCAGACGTGGACAGCCTCAATGGATGGGCCTGTCAGGGCTCCCTCATTTGCCCCATGTACAGCAGGGTTTGTTATCACACATCTAATTAGAACTTGATAAAAAATATTTCACAAAAATCCAGTCATTAAATATAGTTTAAGGAGATTTATGGTCAAATATGCCTTAAAGATCTTTTAATGGCTCTGCTGACTTGTTAAGTTTGTAATTAATGATCTTCTAATACATACTGTGGTGTGATTTAGAAAGCACAATGAGATTCTGGGAATGAAGTCGTTTTGGAAAAGGGCATCTGGGGCTCCCAGAAGCTATATTAAATAGTTCTGCTCAGACTGGTTTGCTTAGAGCCATGAAGTCTGCTGTGAAAAAGTTCAAACACATCAGCGTCTTTACATAGATGAGGCCATTTTTATTTTAGGGTGGATGATTATGAAACAGTTGCTTTGTCATTTCATAATAGACAATTAGTGTGTACAGAAAAGTCCAGGGCTCCTCTGTAGCAGGATTTTCAAAGTGCATAGTATAACACTTTTATTTAAGTAATGGAAAATATCTCTTTAAAGTCCACTAATCCACACACAGTAAAACTAATAAGCAAATGCATATGTATCAAACTGTAAATGCATTATACTAATAACAGTCGCCTATTTCATCAGGAGAGTAATGGTGTCCTTATTAGCATAATTAATGACAAATGGCAGCGCAGCATTGGTGGATTGGTTCTAGGGGATGATAAATTGGTGGATGCCCAGGTTAGTGGCTGCCAAGGAGGCCTCTTTGGCTGTCATCCCTCCTGCTTCCACTCTGGCACAGTTCATTACTCACCGTGTGAGATGCCACTTTACATTGCCTGGTACTGTGAGCATGGAGAACTTAATAATGCCACCCATAACCACACAGGGCCTGCTGCTTTACCCACAGTCCAGAGGGCAAGTAACTCAGTGAGGGCTAGGGGTTGTGGGAAGCAGGGCGACAAGGGAGTCTTCTCCTGCAGCTGCACTGATCAAAACAGATCACGCGTCAGTCACTACTTGAGGGGATCCGGGGCCATATGACCCAGTCTCCAGTGCTGGTGAGTGTTTCTTGTTAGGATTTCTAGGGCTCGCCACATCCCTTGCATCATTACGGGTTAGTTTGCCCACAGAACCGCTAATTAAGAGGGGATTTGTGTAATTGTGCCTTCTGCTGTGTCCCATCCGGCACATGCAATTTACTGTCAGCCCTCTGCCAGCTTTTACACTTGTCCAGAGAGGCGTACCCCATTTATACACACATTCTGCTGCACATTTACCAGCAGCCACAGCTGGGGATCAATGCCAGTGCCATGGCAGTGTCTTAAAAGACACTGTGCTGCTGATTAAAGTCTGATTGTCCATTTAATTTCATGAGAGCTCTCAATAGCCAGCAGAAAGGGCTTTCCCAGTTATTCTCCAGTACTGACTGCTTTTAATGCAGTTAATACAGGTTTTGTAAATTTATCAAATCACTGAAGAATTTTGGTACTTACTTTACTTTAAATAGTTCTTGCATATATGCGTGACATATACAGTGTCGGCATTGGAGAAAATACTGCACATGTACGTACCTCCTCAGAGCGTTTGGTGTGATGCAGCGGTGTTTGTGGCCAACTCACCATAGGTGTTTCTGGCTCTGCCCACTTTCTGGAAGACTGATGGACCAGCGCCCGACTGGGACTGCCTCCTGGCTCCCTACCCACAACCAGATTTCAAGGACTGCTTGTCACAGATGGAAAAGTAAGTGGGTCATTCTACATAAGCTTGCAATTT
This sequence comes from Lepomis macrochirus, assembly GCA_024633595.2. NCBI lineage: Eukaryota > Metazoa > Chordata > Actinopteri > Centrarchiformes > Centrarchidae > Lepomis > Lepomis macrochirus. The sequence goes on from JALXJV020000005.1 coordinate 29,579,995, forward strand.
TGCATCCCTCTGGTAAAAAAAAAAAAGTTGAATTTTAATGTTGGGCAACAAACTCAAGTCTATTGTTAGTTTTAGAGAGAATATGTTCTCATTTTCACTTTGGTATTTGTATTATAAAACCTCTAATGATCAACTTAAGTTAAAGCTATATTCTTATAGTTTGTGTATTTATAAAATATCAAGTTAATATATTGTACACTGTAAGATAATACACCATTTCTAGCAAAAATAGTAAATATGTATTGTATATGTAAAAATGTTCATCAAAGTGGACAAACAGCAAGCTTGTGTAAAATGATTCAGCTTCTCTCCACTCCCTTTGTGCTTCTCTTCTGTTTTCTGTCTACAGTTTTTCACCACAAACCTGAGTGTTTGGCAGCCCCGTCCTGTGGTGTCCAACTATAAGACACATTCATCCACTGGATGTTTTGCGCATCACTCTTCACATTATGAAACATTTAAATTTGTTTACATTTTTCAACATTTGGATGAGATGAAATTAATATTTTAGCATAAACTAACTGTTGCTGTCAGGAGAATTGCAACAGACGCTTGCACACACTATGGCGAGACTGGGGAAGGAAGCTGCACACAGGCGGCAGAAACAAATAAAAATAGATTATCAGAAACGCTCAACATCATTTCATTGCATGATCTATTTTAGTATCAATGTTATGTGCTTTTTAGAATGTTAATTGACTCCCCAGTAAACATTTAAATAATTCAAAAGTTACACTTACACTCTTGCAAGTGAGATTTTTAATACATTGAAAAGTTTTTTTTTTCTCCACTCGTCTGTCTAGAGGGTTTGAAAAAGCGGGAAAAAGATAAAAGAAAAAGAATGGGTTTCATAGAGCCATAGTCATTAAAAGAATCTGAAAATAGCAACTCGCTATCATCTGTTCTCATAGCACGGGTCAGGAGCTCTGACACCTCCAAAATTCCTCCTGTCAGGGTAGGGGGCCATTTGTATTCTCTCTCATTAGGCAATTTGACTAATGACCTGCCGTGGCTGCAGCGCTACTAAGGGACCCGAAGCCTCGCGCCCTCTCTCTTGCAGCAGCCTGAACACACACCCTCTATTGGAATGGCACAGATGGCATGCCCGGGCGACAAAATAAACTACAATATGTCTCCGAGATGCTGTCAGGCCTGGGCACTATTTCTCATGTCAGAGTGGGGCTAAGGGCTGTGAGTGGGCAGAGGGGGTCCTCCTCCAGCTCTCTGTTCATCGACTCACCATTATCTGCAGAGGTGACAGAGCTCGGGGTCTGCAACTAGAATAGCATTTCCATGGTCTGCATAAAGAATCCGCCTCAAATTGAGAGTCACACCGACAGGAAAGGTATTGCAATGTCTAGCCTGGCTACACAAAGAGGAGAGGCAACATCCAATTGTTTGGAATATGAAGTACAGCAGGTTCCAAATAAAGCTCTAACCTGTTTTTGAGCAGCTTTACTTATTATTTGTTATTATTTTATGGTATTAAACAATAGAAATCGGCTCAATCATGGGGAAAAAAATCATAAGAGATTCTCATTCGCACTTGCAGATTATTGCCCTGACTATGACTTCCTCACTTAATTCAGGTGCGAGACAGATTCACCCAAGTAATCATACTAGACAGAGATCAATGCAATTCTGCTGAATTAGTGAAGTGTAAAATAAAAGTTCATCAACATTCCCAAAGTGTTACTCTTGAGTTGTGGTTCAGGTAATATGGGGTATGCTCGATCACCCACGCATATTTTTCCATCAGTCAGTGTCGGAGCACAACTCGGTGTGGTTTATGCGTGTGTGTGTGTGTGTATGGATGCTTGTGTGCACGGCCATGTCTGTTAGAATCCTGGAAATGCAATGTATGGCGCTGCTGAAGTCCTGGGTGACAGTGCATCCAACAATGGAAGAGTGAGGGATTAGTGCTCAGCCCAGCGTACGAGGGAGCCCTTCCCGCCCTGAAACAGCCATTCATCTGTGCCCAGGGGCTGGAGATGACAATGCAGCCATTGCTCATCGCACCTGACGGAGCCATTAATAAGGCAATGATCCACACGGGCCCTGTGCTGACTCCGTTCTTTACACTACAATCACTCAAGCCACAGGGTCCTCCTTACTTAACGCCACCTCTGAGCCCACTGCCATCATCATCATCATCATCATCATAGTCATTGTACCAAAATTCCTGCCAGATGTTTTCATATAGACTGTACTCACATTCTCCAAATACCAAATAACTACCCAATTCCCTACACAGCAATACACTCAAGAGTTAATGGACTGTAGCCTGGCCATTTGAGCGGCTAGAACATGCTTCATAGTTGGATTCCTGGTCAGAAGATTGGATTTACATTATTTTTGCCCTTTGCACCTACAGGTTTCTGGTATCCATTTCTTACGACCAAGTCATCTCCGGTGCCTCTCCATTTGTCTGGATGTAAGATAGCCTCTCTAGTATAGATGGTGGAGGAATACAAAGTGAGATCTGGTTTTAAATGTAATCCGTGAGCAATAAAGAAACTCTGGCCTTCAGGTCTGTGCATTCATCTGTCCGCGCCATGCAGATCCATCAGCGGCTACAATCTCGGCTTCCCTTTGCTGGCTATTGATTCAAATGTATTCTCCCTGCCTGGTGATGATGCTCCCAGCGACACAGAAGTGCATGTTTATTCACTTGTTTTTATGAGCTTAAACAAGTCATTGTACCTATCCAATATTCGTGGTTTGCTGTTGCTGCTCCAGATAGCCACTCATCCAAAGATGCTACAGAGAGGTGGGTGTCAAGGCTGGGGCATTGAACAGCCCTTGTGTGAGTGGAAAAGGAGCGGGTGATGAGCCATGCTAGCAGCATGGCTCTGTGCAGTGTCACACAGAAAGTTGGTTGGTCCACCACTTTGACGCAGGCTGATATATCTCGGCAGATATTGGATGGATTGAAATACAATTTAATACAGACGTCCGTGGTGCCCAGAGTTGAAGCCGTAGCCTGGGAACCAGACGAATCTGTGAGCTCATGTTTCATTTGCTCTGGTGGATACATCTGGCCCCCCTCCCATTCAGACAGATTTCCAGCTGACCTGGCCCAAGTCGGACCAATCACAACCTATTATCTAAAATGGGCCGGGTTTGACACGATGACTATACAGAGGAGCGCTGTTGAGGCATTTTTGTAAACAACCAAGATGAATGCCGATGATGGGGAATGTTTATCAATCAGCTATCGTGTCAGTATTAAACAAACTTGACCTCTGGATTCTGATGGCAGAAAATATTGAATCTCACTGTGGTATCTGCTCAGCACTCTGGTTTATGACTAATTATCAGCCTTAGTTGTAATTCTTTTAGTGCTATCAAATGCTAACACACTAAACTAACATGTTGAACATGGTAAACATTTAACCTGCGTAACATCAGCCTGTTAGCATTGTTATTGTGGGCATGTTAGCATGCTGACATTAGCATTTACTTCAAAGTGCAGAAATACTGGCAGGGCTGTAGACTCTTGTTACGGCTTAGATTTTTGCTGTGGGATATGACAGGAGGCCAAGAAACTAAATAAGCTTTCCTGCGGTCACGAGGGTGAGTGTCATGCTTTGATTACAAAGATCACATTGTACAGTTGGGTGGAAAGTGCCAAACTGAGGATCTGTGTAATAACCAAGAAAGGAGAGCAAGTCACATAAGTGTCAAAGTGAGGTATATTTTAGAATTTCATACTTTTAAATATTGCTGTGAACAGGAAAGACCAAAAGGAGTTTCAGCTCCAAAACGATGAGTCATGAACAGCTTCGGCTTACATTTATGAGTTCCTTTTCCTGTGCCAGCGGCCTGATGGACTGTGGGTAAAAGAACACCAGTTGGAAGCTTGGCCTCTTGATATTTGGGGCTCCTGTTGAAGCCAACGGCAGCAAGTTTTGTGCCTCCAGATTTGGGAGTTTTATAATGAAGCCGAGCAGCTGCAGTTTTCCCTTCAGTCTGGAAACGAGAGGCTTTGTGTCCCTTGTCACCCTGTGTTAATTTGGGCCCTAATGTATTTTATAAACAAAGGGCTGCTCTCTAGCCTGACAGTCGTGACACCTTGATTCCAGTGCAGGATGCATGCAGTACAGGGTTACACCATTAATAATCAACTGGCAGCCATCACACCATTTTAACCACGATCATTATGATAAAGGGCATACACTTAATTACAGGCCTGCTTAATTATAGCTCTGTTGAAGCTCGTTTGTTTGGTCAAATGCTAATTATACCACCACGCTCTTGGCAAGTCCTCATTTCAATCCACTTTTTGCCGGCTGAACAGTGTGGCTTATTTTCATGCAAATTTGATATCTGGTGAATGTTTTGTCTCTCTTCTTTCCGCTTTTCTGTGCCTAGTGTGAGTGCGTCTTTGTTTCGGAGGTGAACATCTCTCAGACAAGACGGAATCGGGAATAATCAAGAGTAATTAAAGTGGAAGAGGGTTGGGAAAGGGCTGGGTTGGAGGAGAGTGTGGAGGTGCTCAAATACAGCGGATAATAAGAAAGCCTTTCATCTTCTCTCCATAGACGGAAGGAGGGGAGGTGTCGGGATGTTGATAGCGCTGCTGTTTTATAAACCCACGTTTAGTCTTGTGGAAATACTCAGGATCAAGAATAGAGAGTGCAGTTTCTTTATTTTTTGTATGAAAGTCAACCTTAAACTTTTGTTTTTTCTTACTTCTTTGCAGCTCTGGATGATGTGCCCTTTGTGATCTCTGAGAAGTTTTACGAAAACCCCAAAGAGGTAAACATTCTTTGAGGAACTAGCGGCGCAATGCAAAATGATTGCTTTATTACAGATAATAAGAGGGGTCATGATGGTTGCTTGTCCTGCAACCTGGTGTGTAGTATGGGCCATATTGTGGTCACGATATTTGATCCTTTTTCTCAGTTTGCAGCCATTAGACAGTTTGTTCTTTCTTTCTTAGACCCTTACTTCTTTCTTTCGTTCTTTCTGCTTTTACTTTCCTTTTTTTTGTTTCCTCTCATTTCCTTTCCTTTCCTTTTCTTTGCTTTCCTCCAGACTGAGTGATGAATGCGTGCAGTCAGGCAGAGCTGGCTCAATGCAGTCCATTTGGCTGGCTGGCGGCGGTTGTCACTATAGCCCCGTTTCTATTGACACCAAGAGGGAGAGGATTAAAGATTTTAAGCATGCTTACTTAGCCATGAGCCTAACCGCCATGTTTCTTGTGTGTTTTTTTTCTTCTTCTTCCTCTTTTTCTCCCCCTCCTCTCCCTGCTTTTGATTTCAGATGCAGCAAGTCAATTTAATGGGCATTACGATCAAATCCCTGGCAGAGATCGAGGAGGAAGTGAGTAGAGGCTGCAACGCTCGGCTGCCGCTGACGCCGCTGGCCCAGAATGCAAAGCAAACGGTCTTGGGGTTGTAATTAAGTGTCGGAGACAGCGAGGCCCTGTTGGCTCCACTAAGCCCCAATTGAATAAAAGCATGGCCAGGCTATGCAGCCATTCTCTCTTAAAAGCTTCGTCTCCTGTTCCAAAAGACTTGACTTTTATTCCCCAATTCTTCTCTCAAACAGCTCAATCTAGCATCTCGAACAGTGCTGAAGATCTTGAGGAGCTTTTCTGGTTAGATTTTGCATGTTTAACTAGTTTCCAATCACCTTCATCTTCAGTAGCAAAAAAGTTAGAGATCATGTAGAGCAAATAAAAGAGACACAAAGTCCTCCCAATTTCTGATGAAACACTGTAGCCTGCAGGCTTTCGTAGGAAGAAAATCATCTGTGTGCAGCTCCTTCTTTAAAGCCCATGTGTTTGTGAGAGCAAGAGAAAGAAAGAGAGTGTGTGTGTGTGTGTGTGTGTGTGTGTGTGTGTGTGTGTGTGTGTGTGTGTGTGTGTGTGTGTGTGTGTGTGTGTGCTTTAAAGAGAGTGACAACCCCCCTTCTCTCTCATTAGCACGGTATCTTGGTATCAGAACTGCCAGGAAGTGACAGACCACTGTAAAAGAACAGGTGCTGTTGGGTTTGAGATGTGTTACAGAGCAAACACTCCCCCATCAAACCGGGTGTCTGTTCTGCACTCTGCCTCTGTCTTCTGTCACATACTATCCAAATCACACAGAGTCGCCATCTTGTCATATGGTCATCTGTATGAAGCTCATTGTCAGCGAAGGTATTAATGGCGTGTATGTGTACGTGTATGTGTGTGGGTGTTTTCTAGGGTGGAGACAGGCTGGCTGCTCATCCTATATGCTCTTGTCTTTTTTTTCCTTCTTCCTCTCGTCTCCTCCTCCCTTTCTTCTCAGAGAGTGTGATTAGCAGGAGGACACATGGTGAGCTGAGCTGGGAAAGGGAAGGGAAGGGGCATGAGAAATCATTAATTACAGCCACGCTGGAGCTGATGAAGTAAATGTGAGATAGTGTAACACACAGGATTTAGTGAAGTGGACGACAGCACAAGATTAATGGTGGGGCCAGGCTGATGAGGATGAAGTCACAGCTTAGCTTGATAATTAGTTTCCAAGTGGAAACATCCCTCACCATTGTGTTATTTTTACTTCTCTCCTCTTATTATTATACCACAATGATATCTGCAGAACAAGAGGGGAATATAGTTAGTGATGATCTCGCAAACATGTTAGACATCAGAAGTGTTTCTTTTAGAAAGTGATGTGTATCTGTAATATTGCACTTTTTTCTTTCCTCTTTGCTTGTTTTTTTTCTCTATAATAATATTACACTATAAATATAATGTCCACTATGTTTTCTGTTCTCAAGGCAGCTTCTTCTTGATAATATGAAACAAAACATATTAAAATTCAGAAAAAGGCTGGTTTTTGGTATGAAACTGCTCCAGTTTTTGAACTATTGTTGAGCATTTTCTCCTTCTTTTGTCCAGAAGAGGTCACTGTCCGTGCTTGACTGTGGGGCTTTTTTTCTCCTCTTCATAAACTACAGGCGATTTCAGCGCAGAATCTAATTGCTTCATTTCTAAACCCATTAAAAAAATATAGATTCATGAAAGAGATGTACTTTCTAGAATTATACATATGCACATGTAATTGAGGAAAACTGTTGTAATCACCGCCACAGTTGTAGATAAGACCATTTCCTAACAGGCATCACTTAAGCCGTGTCTCAGATGATGTTGGTTCCAGCAATTAGGCATTCTTTTCATTTCCCAAATGACTCACAAAACTTGCGGATATTATAATTGCTTTTAGCCACGCATATCTAATTTGTGTCTTTTTAAGTGTTAATTAGTAAGCGATTTAAAGTGACATCTTTATGTAGTTTGCTCTGCTGAAAAATGTTGTTGGCGGCTGGCTAATGATTTTCAGAGGGAGTATGCTAGAAGAAGTGTGCATGCACACATGACAGAATTTTCATTAGCACCTATGTATGATGGGTTTGTAGGAAGTTATCTGTGTGTGTGTGTGTGTGTGTGTGTGTGTGTGTGTGTGTGTGTGTGTGTGTGTGTGTGTGTGTGTGTGTGTGTGTTACCTTGTGAATGTATGGAGGGACAGTAGTGTACAGGGGTGTGTGAGAGGTGTGTGAGCGAGAGCTCCAAATAGAGGTGGAATTAATGAAGACAACATGTCACATATTTTTGGCAGTGGAGCAGGGACAGGAAATGAAGCTCGGCTCGTCTAGGTGACTGCCGCCCATGTTCTAGTGTGTCACTGTCCTGTCAGCCTGTGTGTAAAACTGGCAGACATTGATACATGCTCTCCCTGATAACACCCCATTCCCCCATCCATCATCCACACACACACACACATGCATACACACAGGATTATTTATTTACTGTGCCAGATGTTGAAACTGAATTTTTGTGTGGTGGGGGGCTGAATTTCTTCACAACTAACAGGCTTGTGATATGTGACAGGTTTGGGGTAACTTGCAGCTTCCCCTCAACTAGATGAAAATCAGGGAAGGTGGTATTTTGATCGAGAGGACCAGGTTGAGCCATTGTGGCTCCATGGCTTCTGTTGGAGATTTGGAAACTTATTTCAGTGATCATACAGCATCACCTAGTGCTGTGTTGCAGTAATACAACTGTCTAACTTTGTGAAGAGAGACCTTGTGTCACAAAACTTCACTGTTGAGCCAGTGGTACTGCACCCACAACAAAATCATGAATGTGTTATTATTTTTCAAATGGTTTGATCGAAAACTAAACAAACATTATATGTTTTTTAATGTAGTTTTTTTTCATTGCCTTAATCACTTTCTTAAGGAGCTTTGTCTTTCTTACAATCATTTCTTAATAATTTGGATTCATAGAATTAGGAAAAATTATTAAGTTACATTATAGGACTGAGTTCTTCTGGGAAGCTGCTAATGTTTATGGGGATGCACCAGCTCCAACCTTTTCTCTTACGATACCGATTCACACCTCAACTCAGGGTATCTGCTGATTGAGAATACCAACTGGATATCAGCGCTTTCTTTTTATTTAATTTATCGTCTGTGTATTTCATTGCGTGAAACTCAGGAGTCATTTTTTTGCAAGATAACTTGAGGCCTGGGTCAAAAAATGTTGAAGTGAGTTTAGCTGGTAGCGGAAACTGTGATAACCTTAACTAAAAGAGTTATTATTAGTGTGTGAATTTGTGATATTATGGCCTGTTGGTCTGTTTAATAATGTATTTATGTTTGTGCCAACATTTCTGTTTCTGCCACCAAAATTTGAAATGTTTGCTCTGTTGTGGATCAAAAGTATGTCTTTTCAATAGAAGGGAGTTAAAATAATGATTTATATAGAATCAGTGAAAGTGAACAAAAATGACAGGCTTTCCTGCCTTTCAATGCCACATAACTAAAGAATGTTTGAAAACCTTTTGCTTTTTAAAGAGTCATGTCTGTGACATGCCAGAAGGGGGAAGTGTTTGTTTGTATTTTGGAAAACCATCTAAGCACTCTGCTGTGAGGCTAAGTGTCAGTCTGTACTTTCACTGGGGGAATAACATTGCTTAACATCCTTCCAAAGCATTCAGAGAGTTGATCAAATTCTTGTGGTGGTACTCAGTTTGTGATAAGCTGCATTTCATTGCAGTGTTTTATAAATTTATATATTGCTTTAGTATTCATTATTGAGATAATGCGGGTTGGTGATGTTTTTGTCCTGTTTTGATAATATATTTTTATTCATCTGTGTTTTCTTCTTCTTCTTCTTCTTCTTCTCTTGCAGTTTTACTACAACTTCAGCACAGAGCGAAGCATTGCGGTGTAACTTTCCACCCAGTTTTTACAACCTCACAGACAGAGCCACAAGGACTGAAACACTATAAATGGACTAAAAAGAACATTTGTTGAAAAATGAACTAACTAACTGAAATTTAAAAGTTTGGGATACACATCAACTTTACATCATGTACGCTGATTTAAGTCAGAAAATTGATGGATTCTATTTAAACAATTCAGTATTTTTGATAATGTACAACTGTGCTCATTTAATTTTTGTTGATTTATATTGAAAGTGACTTTTGTAAATTATTGTTTTTGGGTCATCTTACTCTGATAGTCTTAGAAGAAGTGTTGCTCAAGTCATGTTCAAAATAAATCAAACTAATTAATATCCGTAGCTGTGACTCACATTTTGCTCAGCACATTAACAGGGCCATGCTGACAGTGAGTAACACTCAGGGAGGACAAAAGTGAACAGAGAAGCAGCCTCATCACACGCAAACGGGGCCCTCTGACGTTCATTTTCCAGTAGAAGCATCTTTCCATCACAAAGTTCATCATGAGCAGCGTGCAGCACGAACGAGCAGAGCTTTGAGACACAGGAGCCTTTTACCCCAGACGCCCACCCATGTCATCACTGACTCCTCTACTCAGTCAGGTCTTTACAAATAGAACACCACATTACATTTCACTTTTGAAATGTGTTATTCCTATCTACAGCTGTATAGAGAATGATTTTGGGAGGGGGGGGTGCAAAACAGTAGAGTTTTATTGAAATTTTAATATTCATATAACCTAATTTTCTGAATATTCTAATCAAATATTTATTGAAAGCAAACTTTTTTTTTCTTTTTAATAAACTAAATAACACCCTGCTGCCACTTTGCTGCCAGATCCAGAAGCAGAATTTACACTTGGATACCAAAACATCACTATCCTCTCACCCCTGCTCACATGTGTCGTTTGCAGCTAATTAAATTGTCAGAATCCACATTTGCACATTTTTGCAGGAGTAATTAGTATTAGAAATTCATTAATGGATTAATGCCGGTGTTGTTAATTAGACTCTCCTTCTGCTAAGTTTGTGAACTTGTGGATTCTGCTTACAGTGCAGATTTTTTTTTTTTTTTTTTTTTTTGCCTGACCAAAGTTCCTAATAGCGCTTGGTATTCACAGGTGTTTAATGAAGCATACAACAGATGACAACCCTCTGCGAGCGTTTGCGTTAACTCTTCTGTTCTGCCGCTGAAATCAGAGCGACGGTCTGAAGAATCCTGTGCAGAGGGAAACAGCTTTCACGCTCCTTCATGAAGGTGACACTCATGTCAGTGATGCCCTAGAGCACTGTGACAGGCTCTGACAGCCCTCCTTCCCTGCTGTGCATAAAGTGCATATATACAGTATGCCACATGTATCCAGATTCACACACAGACTGTACAAGCGTATGGTGGAGCTATGCTAACTCCATTTTCCACCATTACTCTTTTGGTTGATATAAGCGAGAAAAACTTCGCAACAATTAATAATATCACTATTATACTTATCACTAAATCAATTTAAATTGTTATTTAGATAATGTGTCCACATCTCCCAGTGCTTAGACTGGATGTAATGTATAGCATAAAATCATTTCAGGTGATGAAACAATATTTAGAAGATGTGCGCAACACCATCATAAAGGATAAAGTAATCTGTATTTTCCATATTAATGAAACTACGAAAACCAACAATGGAGAAATCTTAATAACAAGTATTGTCTGTGTAGCTGAAGCCTCATGTAGCCTGCTGTTGCACTGGGTGAAATGTTCCTTCATTATAAAATGCGGACACTATATTTTATTTTGAGTCCATTCCACCTACCTTGGTCTTCACTAGGAACAAAAGGGCTTGGTGGCTGAGGACTAGACAAGCTGTGGTTGGATAGTATTAAGATATAGACTACTGCATTGTTTCTTTTGGTCTTTAAAAAATGCTGACAATTACAAAAAATTAGAATAATGCCAGCCTTATTCTTTTCAGAATTCTTTCAGAACCTGCACTGTAACATCTCAGTGTTGTGCTCGATGTGAGCAGCATTGCAGGTGTTGCTGTTATCAGAGATGGACAGCAGCTTGAGTCTGACGTTAGCTCTACAGGTCAGATGTGAGTATTTAGATGAGGCTAATCACCCGTTTTGTGTAACCAAACTCTCCAGATGGGCACGGAGCAATCTTACTTACTCAGAACCACAACTCTCTCATGAGCCCTGCCCTGCATCCCCCATCAAAAAGCTGCCTCACATGGTTTCACTTTTCCTTTCACTCCACTTTATGATATGGAAAATAATGATTTTCTGCAACCGCATTTTAAAATTAAAATGAAAGCAAACTTTTTTTTTTGTCTGTAAGCTGTGCAATAGTTTCAAGCATTTCACATATGGCAAATCTGTTTAAAGGCATCTTTTAAACTCCCTTGCTATCTCTAACCTGCCAGGCCCACTTTAGGCTTCTCAGTCACTGCTGCTGCTGCTGCCCGGAGGATTTGGCTCCGCCAAAGTTGAGCTGAACTGCAGAGCAACCCATCAAAGCCCCACCCTCTGTAAGTCCACCAGATGTCCCATGGTCATTTTTAAACTCACACCCCGGCGCATGACATGGAGCAGTGTGTAAGCATGTAGGCAGAGGTGGATGGGCTGCTTGGAAATTGGAAAAGGAAGCCTGTATTTATGAGGTGGTTTGAGGTGCTGTGTTAAGACAGGCTTAGCCTGCCACTCTCCCTCTGACAGCCCTGTTTCCCCTTGAGCTGGGGTGAACAGAGACAGAGAGAGGTGAAGGAGTGAAGGCAGGAAGCCTGTCAAAGCAGGTCCAGACCAGACCTGGACCGATGGTGAACAGACTCACAGGCAGGTGATGCAGCAAATCACATTGACAGAAATTGTAAAGTGACATTTAATGTTCACTGGATTTGTATTTTCATAACAAGAACAAATAGCAAACATGGAAATTGTGCTTCCTAAAGTGATTCCTTCAGCCTAGTGCATGCTGGGACAGGCTGAAACCTCCATGTCCTTGAACAGAAAAAGCTTTGTAACAAGAATTACTGAATAATAAAGTGCTAATATCTTAAGAAACAGAGACACAGGTTGTAGTGAAATGACTCATCAGTTACCTCCAGCAGACTCTTTGTTTCATGTTGACGTCATCAAATGCTGGAACGCCCGATTGAAACATGAAGCGGGGGGTTGAACGTGTGGTCTTCTCCATACCGCCACCTTAACAAGCCCCCAGGCTTCACTCCACGGGGAGCTGCACATCTAATCTGTCTTTTCATACCTCAGCTTGAGGTAAAATGAGTGATCTCCCAGAGCAGGGATCCCCCGCCTCCCCCCACACAGCGGCTCTCCTCCCCTCTCTCTCTCTCTCTGCCACGGCAGCCAGCCCATGTGAGTCAAATTATTGTAATTGAGCAAGGATGGAGTCGGGTGTGAGGTGATCTCTCTCTTCATCCCGCTCCCGCCCCCCACCCGCACCCCTTGCTCTTTCTCAGATATTCCTGCACATGTTGTGAAATGACCAGCAAGCATCTTTTTTTTTCCCCTCCCTCTAACACAGAAATCAATTAACTCCTTTCAAGTAAGATCAAAGGCCCAATACACCGTCCAGGTCTTTCCAAAACCTGTGGGACAATTAACTCTCCCTTTGGACAGCGACCAGGCTGGACAGATGAAGGGAAGCTGCTGCCACTGTTCACATATGTGCGAAGTAGCCCTAAACAAATGGGAAGTGGCTGAACATAATTTCAACAAGCATCCCACGAATTTAGTGCATTAATACAACAGGACGATAGGTTTTGATTAATATTCTGGAGACATCATGATAAAAATAAAAGGGACTTCTGCATATATTTTAAAGCATGTTTACACCATAAGATGCCATGTGGCTCGCACAGCCATGGATCGTCTTATGAGACAATGGGTTCCTGGGCACAGACATGTAAAAGCCCCCACCCTGCCTACATCACAGCATCCACAATTGAAAGAGACACCAAACGACTACCACATTTGTGTCTGTAGTTTTGTAATTTATTTGTCTTTTAGGTTGTTTTGAGTTGTTTTGTGACTCTGTGGTAATTTCTGTGCTCAGTTTGTCTCTCTTTGTAGTTGTTTACCGTCTGCATGTAGTCACTTTGAGTGTCCTGTAGCCATTTTGTTTCTCTTAAGTCATTTTGAGTTTATTTGCAGTGGTCTTTGTGCACCTCTGTGTGGTCATTTTGGCTCTGGCCGAGGGCCCCCTGACCCCTTGGGCCCCTGGGCCTGTGTTTGGTTGGTCCATTCAGTAATGCTTCCATGGGCATGGTGATGGCACAATGCAGGAGTGTGACATCAAACTGATTGGACAAGGGGGAGCGAGTGCAGCTTTCGTCCACAGACAGGTGCACTGACCCTGTCCACCCCTGAAGGTGCCACTTGCATTTTATTGGACATTTAGGGCCGGCCAGCATTTTTTAACAGCCACCTGGATGCAATAAAGGGCTAGCTCCTGAGCTCTGGCTGCCCAGAGGATTTCCCAGCAGCTCCCGTGGGACCTTTGGCTAGTTAAGATGTTTATTAAGCTGAAAGTGGTCCAGTGGGAAAACACAGCACTTCTGAGAGATTCGGGCCAGCAGTTTTCTTGTTAGTCGGAGCGCTCCCTGGAGGATTTGGTTTCTTTTCCTTTCAAACCTCGGAGGGAGGACAGGGTCAGTTCACAGGGCACGAGGTTGACCAACTGGTAACTAGGCACATGAACGCAGGAAGGGAAATATCTATAGTCCATCAAGGTCGGCTTGGAACAATTCCCACAGTTCCCAAACTGAGAATGTTATCTAAACACATCCTGGTTAGCTCTGAAATGCAGTCGTGTAGCCACTTTAGAAATGTAATTATTAGCTTCATTTTGAGGAAATACTGTGTGAAATCAGCAAAAACCATAACAAAAAATAAAGTGGGTTTTAAGGGCTGCATCTATCTGTGTGGTTTGTTTTCTCCAGAAGAGTCTTTACACTTACTAAAATGATGACGTCAACATGGAAAATGCTAAGTGGATGTGCATGCTATAGCTTCAATACGTGGTTGTTTCTTTCTTTGTAATTTCAACTGAAGTTCTTTGAAGAAAATGTCCATCCAGAACGTTGTGCTGTTAGTTCTGCTTGCTGTTTGACAGATCTTGACCTCACTAAGCTCTGCTGGACCTCTAGTTCAAAGTGCTGGTCTTTAGCCTCAGGCACTTTGCCATAATAACTTCATTCAGCCTGTTGGTCCTTCTTTTGCTTTCTAAAAGTTTAGCAGCCACACTCTGCTTAAAGGAGAAGAGTTTGGAAGAAATGATAGAGGAATTGTGCAGTTAAAATTGCTTCTTCACTGCTCAGCTTGATAAATATTACTTTTTCTCTTGTTTAATTTTGAAATTTCTGGGGGCTAACTACAGGGCCTGTGGTTAGCACATTGTGAACTGAGCAGCACATGCGGCCAGTGATGGGTTTTTAGTGCTCTCTGCCTAATGTTCAGGACAGATTAGAAATGTTCGCCTGTGACAGACGCTGTCTAGATCTTCACTACCAGATCCACCCAGCTGCAAAACATCTGGTGGATTTCTACCTTTTTCTCTGAAGTGCAGCCTATTAATGACACACCCACAGTCGTACATGTGCACACACACACTCTCATGCAGCACACACAAAACACAGCCTGCATGTTTTATTGAGACAGAGAAAAAGAATCACACATATGCAGATGTCTGATTATAAGGATTTTTTTATTGCTGCTGGCCTAGGTATCCAAATGGTCTGCATATTTTATTCCATTGCGGTGATTCATTCCTTATTTGTCATTGCAATGCAGTACAAGTAGCACATGGAGTGAAGCTGGTACCAGTTTCTGTCTATTCTCCGATATCTGTGTTCAGCCATTCAATTCCAGCTCTGTATCACAACCAGTGTATATGTAGATGTATTTAGAATATCTGCGAGCATGTGCAGTTTATTCAACAGGCACAGAATTTATGCATTCCACATGAGGAGCAAGTAGCGAAGGCCTACACTTATTATTAATGGCACACATCCTAAAATCATGCTCCTGGCCTCCTGCAGACTCCACTCTTTTGCGTCAGAGGAAACATTATTTTTGCTGAGACAAATCCACTGAATAACAAGATCTTCTGATGAAAGGCGCTGCAAATCTTGCCTGAGCTGAGACACTTTTGCTAATGATGAAAACAGTCACGTAACAACGAATGCCACGTATCCCAGTGTGACATGACGATATAATATCCGTTGCTCATATGCACGAGCCAAAGTTTTTCAAGTTTGTGAAAGCCTTTTTCTCTAAGGGCAAACCATTGTTTTGATTCTGTGTCGCTCCTCCACTCAGCACCTCTTGTGTGGGGATATTAAATGGTCCTTGTTGGAGAAAGATTTAAGATTCTTTAGGCAATCATCAACAGTTAGAGAAAGTCACAAATGCATGTGGGTGTGTGTCTCTTGGAGACATTTGGAGAGCATGGTTTAATTTTGTTTAAAATTACCATGCAGTAAGTTGTTCCTCATGTGTCTGAACAGCTTAGACTCACATGAAGACTTGTTTGGCCATCGCCTGTGTGTGAAGTAAAACAGAAGGGATGAGGGGATCGCCACATCACAGAAGAAAAAAAATTTGTTATTGCTGGGTTTCATAATGCATCATCTGTTGCCATCTGCGATCCAACTTTGAACATCTTTTTTTGAAATGTCTTGAAGATAATCCTTTGGAGAAAAAAAAAGAAAAAATATTCATTGGGTTATAACAAAGCATTTGATATTTATTTTATTATTACTATTATTGTGTGACAAAATGAAGAAAATATTTACATTTTAGTTTTATGGGTTAGTTCACTTTAAAACAAAAAACTGTTGGAAAATCTGGATAAAATCATTTAAATTAATGTAATATATTGCAAATCATAGAAAATGAATTATGATTAGATGAAAAATACTTTTGTAATTTGTCGATTAAAAATGGAACAACTAAAAAACATGAACCATTAAATGTGTTAAATTAATTAATGAAATGAAAAAAATAATGAAAAGGCTATATTGCTTGTTTGTTTATTCAATAATCTATAACTTATTATTCTCTAAAGATGGCTGTCATTGCAGATGCACAACATTGAACCAACAGTGAAAAAGTTATTATAGTTATTAAAGTTATTTAGTTATTGCAGCAGAATCATACTGAATGTGCGTAACACATTTTCATCATAAACTTTGCTGAGAAAAAAATACATTTATATTTTATGCAATTTTTGTAATATGTACAGTAATATTTTGTATTACAGAACAACAACAATGCAGCAGTGCAGCACATTGCAAGAATAATACCAGAACAGCAACACTATATCACATCAATAGTAACACAAGAGAAAGAACAAAACTGATCAAATTCAAGTCAAAATACAATTACTATGTTAGGGATCATACTCAAGTAATATACATAATATTACACTTCACGGTAAAGTAGCACCTTTTGGCCTTTCAGTGTCATGAAATTGTAATTAATGGGTTTGAGGTAAAAAAAAAAAAACTCTTTACATTCCTAATGGGTACTTGACAGTGTTTTTATAAGACAACTTTATGACTTATTTCTTGAGAATTTTTCAAATTAACACCATCTACAAGTCAATAGTAGAAATGTTCTTTTAGTCTCATTTAAAATGAGTCACAGTGGAATTACACAGGATCATGTATCTAGGAAATACAAGTGTTCTGAAACCTCCTCGTAAATGTTTTCCTAAGTATTTAACATATAACAAAAAAATATACAAATGACTATATTTGACTCTATTAATCTATATTTGTTAATAATGATAAAAATGGAATGTAAATGTAATTAAGTTTTACATGAATAATTTTGAAACAGGCTTTTACACTAACATGAAGTAAAGTATTCAAGACTAATCCAGCATCGTGTACTTCATTTAAAAACAAAAAATAATAACATATTGTATTTTATGTGACTTGAAAGTATAAATTTGTTTCATTAGTATTTCATTTTTCCTTCTCTGCCTGTTTCACAACAACTTCTTTAGTTGTGGCATTGTTGAGTTATGTTAGGAAAGCACGTTGTACTGCCTCGTTTGGTCCAGCAGGGGGTGATATTGTAATTCAGATAGCGGCTTGGTGGTGTTTCAGGTAACGTCAGCATTCAACTGACAAATAATATGTGTTTAGACTGAGTCGGGGGACCAGGTGCATAAATCTGGCTGCATCCTGGCTCACTGTCATCAGACGAGCTGGTCCTTCACTAAATCAACACCACAGTGCTCCTGAGTAGGAAGAGAGGTTTGTGGCTCGGTATGATATATGTAGCGGTGATCTGCACCAAAATGACAAGACATTTGAATACATTTAACAAAAATGCATTTTAGCATCTCGTTTAGGTTTTAAACGATTTTGATTATATGGTTATCTCAATATTATCCCATTCTCTCTGGATTTTTTTGAAAGTCATAAACATTACCTTGAAATAAACATAAATAAGTTAACAAACAGGTGATGCAGGACTTTCAGTTCTAATTTTTACGCACAATATATCTGTGACTGTATATTTTAGGCATTATTTAGGTATTCCCATGTAATTCAATTGCTTATCCACTCGTAACTCAACTAAATGTAACTTACAGCAGTTTGATAAATTACAAACAAATGCTAATATTCACCGGATCTTTTTAAATTTCTATTATTTTATTTTTATATGTTTCGTGGTATTATATAGTCTATCCCTGGTTGGGAATGAGATTACATGATTAGCTCCTGTGTTAATTAAATTACAGTTCAGTTTTGCTCAGTGTCTTAACAAACTACACAAACGCAGGTAGGTATAGGCTACAGTTTTCAGACTCACATTTCAAACTTGTATGTCAGCTGGCTGTCACACAGGGTCCTGTCAGGCCATCTGTCAGGAACTCAATAAATTTGTCAGTGGGAAAAAAAGCTGAATCCAATAAATCATAACATAAACAAATCTAGCCATGGGTTGACAGTGCTGTATTATACTTGGGCTTAATCCTCCGGGAGTTGGGATTATCCGGGAGTATCATTTTTTTTGGCTGTCTCAGTGAAATGTGCCATGTTGTTCAGGCGAATAAAGGCAGGAATATGTGACTGAGTGGGGAGAAGGAGATGTGACGTGAATAACTCCGCTGTTTATCTTGTTATGCATCTGAATTTAAGCAAAGCTCAAATGCATGGAGATAAAACTTACAGGAAATATGAAAAAATATGTATAAAATCAGATAGACCCAATTTGTGACTTAATTAAAACATTTGAAAAACAGAACGAGTTTTTACAGGCTATTTTAGTATTCAGGGGCCCTCAGGCCTATGGGGCCCTGCATCTCATACCCTATTTGTTATTACAGCAGGGCACTGCCTGATTGCTTGCTGTGTGAAATCATAGTGCAACAATATTCTTTTTTTTTAAGATATGAAAACAACTAAAAATTGCAGCAGGAACAGGTTAAATTAAAGTTGTTGCCGACGTGCAAACCTTCAACAAGCTTCGCCAACTGCCAGCGGTTCCCTTCAATTGACGTGGAGCGTGCTGTGCCCTTGAATCCCTTTTAAGTGCCACAATAATAATTTTAGAGAAGCGCCCTTATGAGAGAAACGTGTGCGAGCTAAAAGAGGAATATCACGCGACATTCCCCCTCAATTCCTTAAATGTATCAGAAACTTTACTGCTGCACAGTCTCTGTTTTTAAGATGCTCCTGTGCAACTCGCCAGCAAACAAATTAAAGGACCCTGTATATTTTTTTGCTTTCATTCTAGCTTTTAAAAAAAGGCATCGTGGAGAGCTTAGAAACACTCATTAAAAGATCAAAGTGAGTTAACTATCAGAGTCCTCTAGCCATGCAGTGTAGGGAGCCATTATGTCTTTGGTTTGCTGAGTTTCTCCTTTGAGGATGTGAGGTGTTCTTCCCATTCTCACTAAGGTATTTTATTTTATAAAAGCCTTATCGCTGGGCTTTGTTTTTAGGCATAATTGAAAATGCTAACATTTCAGCCGAAGCAAACCTCTGTTGGTTTTGTAAAATATATATATATATATATATATATATATATATATATATATAATAAATGCGGTGTTTATTACAGTCCACATATTTAGTTAAATAGGTTGCTGTGTTTTTACGTTGAGGATTAGCCTATTATTGTCTGTGATTTTGCATGACATTGGTCATAGCCTGCGGGTTTGAGGCCTGACACAGTTGGAGTTGTGTGAGTTATTCTCTGGGTTGGAAAATTAATGGATCCTGCGTGGGTTCTAAACAGCATGATGGAAATGTAATTAAAGTGTAGCTAAATTGTCTATATGTTTAGATTTTTATTTGATTGATGCGTTTATTTAGATTTGATTTCAATTGAACGAAGTCATAAAATAATTACATTTATTCGTTGTATTAATGATAAAGGGTCAGTTATGTTGCATTATGTGGCACGTTTCTATCGTTTTAGAATGCGCATACATTAAGTCATAATAACACATTAGTTTAAGTTGGCGTTAATAACATAAGTAGTCCTGATTGCTGCACTGTCCTCGCCGGTTCAATTCTCGTGTCAAATCTGGCGATTTTGATTTCAAAGAGGGCACAACTTTGCTCCCGCTCAACCATTTATAATTGTAGGATCATATTTCCGCTTTCCCCCCGAAATAATGTGTATTATTCAAAACATGCAGTCCACATAACTTTCTTTCTCTATATTCAAAGTCATTACTGTCCCTGTGAAAAATCTAATCGAAATCACAGCAGTCGCCGATCCTGCAGGAATGTGCGTTGCAGTAATAGCGCATTATAATGGTCTCTTACCTTTCCGATGGATGCCACAGCTCTGCTTACTTTAAAGCAAATTGCTAAACTTTAGGAGACCGTTGCTTTCTGTGGGGCACACCTGCTGCAACGTTGTTGTGTGTTTTTTTCCCCCCCTGCCTTATAGAAGGCGAGGGAGGGCTTGTCATGTAGAGGCTCATTAAAACACCGCCGGCCAAAAGTTGGCGGATTGATTTATTGAATGAATGTTTGATGTCCTCATTCACACAAGCGACCTGGCCGACAACTGCTGAATGAATGGGGGAGGCGGAGGAGGGTGTAACATGGGCTTTATATGTTTCTGAAAATGTATTGATTAGATTGTATTGATAGCTCTCAGCTCATAATGCTTCTTAGTGGTAAGATAATCCAATATAGTGTGAGGCGAAGGTAATTGACCCCATGCTGATAGAAGTGGGGGAAAGATTCATGACTGGCAGGTATGGACTGATTTTAAGAGAGCAAGTGTATCTGTGTGCTTTATATTTATTTGTGCTTTAAACGTTTCGGTGTCTGTAAAATCCTTTATAAAAATTTAACGATGTATGTAAATATTAATCTCTGTCTGTCACTGTTTCTATTTGGACCCCTGTCTCTTTTAGATCAGTGATTCCCAGACAGGGGTTCTTGTACCTCAAAGGGGGCCCCTGCAGTTACCAGGCGGTAGCCTATAAATGTGGCGCTCATGATTTGAAATGTAGAAAACTGAAATTATGATTTGATCATATATAGTCTCACATTTGTGTTTAGGAGAAAGTAAGGTTACACGTAGCCTAAATGTGATGCTGATATTTGTAGTTATTATCACAAGAACTTACCAACTAGTCTGCACTAGACGCGGCTCAACTTTCCAGCAACCTGAGTCAGTTGTAAGTTGATTAAAACCGCAGAAAGACTGTCAGAAAAATGACAACAGAAAGCTAAAAGTAAAGATACTGTCAGTGGTTGAAACAACCAGTTTCTGTTACTCCAAACAAATGCAAACCTGGCCAGTATTGCTAAAGAAAATACCATTGAACAATACCATAAAGCCATCCCCATCAAAGGGGTAGCCTACTTCTTCTGATAGGGCTGTGGGGGTACGTCGGACAAAAAAGGTTGGAAACCACAACTGTTTGAGATAACTTCAGCTGTTCTCTCACTGAACGGCAGAGGGCAACGCCAACAATCTGTGCTCTGTTTTCCAAACTGGGCTACAGGTCATCGCCTTGATGCTTCACAAAGGACATCAAACACAACACGCAGCAATAGGCCTTTGGATCGAAGGTAAACACTGTAGATTGACTTAAGATCATTCTATAGAAACATTTGAACGTGTGTTTTATTTATTTATTGTTTGTTTCTTCCTTTCAATAAATTATCATGCAGTAAGTAGCCTAATGTGAAATACATGACTGTTTCTTACCACAATATTTAGCAATTTATCATTAATAGGCCTGTTATGTTTTATTATTATTATTTTATTATTGCCGTTGCTGTCGTGTCAGTCATAGGCCTACTCGTCGTTGGCGTCCGTGTTAAAGGTATGTCATCATTGTCTTTAATTCAGCAGCAGGTAGATTTTTTGTTTGTTTTTTAGAAATCCCACGTAGATTTGCACAAGTTGATCTGACAATACGTTTCCTCCATGTGTCCAGTCTTCTTGTGTTTTCTTACCTGGGCCTGTAGCTATTCAGCTTCTTCTTTCGTTTTTTTTGATCCTCTCATGCAGCGTGACACGGGAAGCAGCGCACAATCCCATTAGCAGCCCTGTAGTTTCAGACAGGCCTCGGTGCAACTGTCCTCCGCACCTATGCAAACGTCTTGATCACATCTTGACAAAGAAATGTACGCCTACTGATCGCTCCAGAATTGATTAACCTACAAAACACGCAACGCTCAAAGGATACCCTATGTATATTTATTATTGTGCTCATTTAGGTGTTTTTGGATTTTCAATTATTCAGATTGAGGGCTCATTCCTCAGATCAAAGAATAAACTGATAAATTGTTCAACGGCAGATAATAAGAATAGATAGCTGCTGTGTTCCTGTAAAGCAAATGCGGGACATAGGCCTATCTGTAGGCCTAAATAATAAAAATAAAATTATTATTATTATTATTATTAGTGCCTTTTTTCTGGGCGAAGGATGGATAGACATGGCTGGTTGTGGCCACCTCTGAGCTGGACACGCCGCCGTTATCACCACTGATCGCCAGGTGCATCAGCTGAAAGGGGACAGCAGCTTCCACTGGAAACAATACACAAAAGAGCAAAGACAGCATGTGATGCTCATATGTCATTTTTCTACTAAAGGAAATATAACATTCATGATAGATGAGGTTTTTTTCGCTTCTATATCTTTACGTTATTTTTTGCTAAATAGCCTAATAACTATAGAATGTTTTATTTTCTTAGAAAGCCCTTGATATAATGTGCCCAGTAATGAAATTATAGTGGATTATTAGGTCTATTATTTTCATATAATCGTATTGTTGCTTCAGTGCCAGACCCCTGTAGCCTATATAATATAATTTTTCCTCTTTCTAGTCTTGCTTACGGTTGCCTCCAAGTGTGTGTCGTTATTGGACTGTGTGGAGCACACTGTACTCTGCTCCAATAGCATCCCAATGGCAGTGAATGGGGGAATGAAAAAAGTGTAGCCATGCATGCAAGAGTGGGAGGATCCACTCGCTTCAATCTCGATCTCAGGCTTTTGCAGCGACAGGGGCACAACCAACCAACCGTCTCTGTTACTTCCAAAGAGTTACTGCCGGGACATATGCATACTCTCCTGTTTTGTTTTTGAGGGGGAAATTTGTTGTCAAGTTTGTCTTCTTTTTCTCGTCCTTGACAAAAGTGTTAGTCCGTGAAGAAATTTCCCGGCTTTTCTCCCGTCGGCTTGAGGACGAGAAGATAAAGCTTCCTTGGTGCTCTAATCATAACAGGTGACTGTTGAGAGAGTTTTCCACCTTTATTGTTTGCTTGCTGTGTCCACACGCTTCTCTGACACATCGGGGACCCGGGTAGCCGGCTTAGACTGCCTTTATCTCTTAACTATTTGCGAGCATCAAAAGTCGAGCTTTTGCATTTCTTCCACTTAAGCTCATTTTCTAGTGTCCCTCCGACGAGCTGCAGGCTGTGTGTCACACGGAACACAAACGCTTTCAACAGGTTTCAACCTCGCCTCCGCTCTACCTCCAGACAGCTTGTGCGTGCCGCGGGATTTTCTAGTCAGGTCTGACCGTATTCTTATGGATATTGCAACAGGTCTGGTGTCACTGGAGCGCCTCTCCGCGGGAGAACAGCCCGAGACGTGCATCATGCTGGACGGCATTAAAATTGAGGATCATCCCCTGCGATCGGGGCAAGCCACGCTCGGAGTCATGCTCGGTGAGTCTTTTACTGTAGAATAAAACCTCAGCAAATTACTGTGAGCACAGGTCAACCACTAGATTGTTATCCCTGTCTGGATGCTATACTGTGCATGCATACCCACTGCTGTTTTTTCCCCTGCGCCTACGAGCATAAAAAGCGACAAAAGTTCACATTCAAGCATGCGATGGGATACAACAACAGAGATGATTAAAAAAATAATGTAGTTTTTTTTTTTGCACGTTAGTTTCAAAAAAACGCATCCGGAACGACCCAGACCCATTCAAAGGCTGGGATCTGCAGGCCTTATTGGAGAGGAAATATCAAATTCATCCATTAAAACCTGCTTTTTTAATTTGATTAAATACCATAGACCTCTATAGATTTCTTCAAGCACCCAGTGTGTAGGCCTTTAACGTTTTTAGAGTTTTTACTCAGACATTACAGGTCTTGATTTAGGCCTTCTCTCTTTTCTGACGGGCCCCAAACTCCTCTGTCCTTTTCCAGGGGCTGACTGTCATCATCCATCCGTGTGTGAAGGATGCCAGCGTCCTATCTCCGACCGCTTCTTGATGAGGGTCAACGATTCCTCATGGCACGAGGAGTGTTTGCAGTGCACCGTGTGTCAACAGCCTCTCACCACCAGCTGTTACTTCAGAGAAAGGAAACTTTACTGCAAACACGATTACCAACAGTAAGCACAATTTCGCGGAGGGAATCTCTGCACTCTTGATTTGTATTTCTTTAGTTTGCCTTGGTTGGTGTGCCGTGATTTTTTTTTTTAAATTGATATTTCATTTTTGATTTTTTTAAAAGGACAATGTGATGGCTTTGGCTGGCCTGGAGGCCTTGTGTGTGTCTCATGCAAAGGGGAAAAAAACAGTCTGGAATGTCATTCAGCTAGTGTGAAGTCGTCTTTGAATTCAGCAAGACCGATTGAATTGTAAAAAATATATCAACCTTCAAGGAGGTATGATATAAATTAACCTGTTTGTCGTTGCTTATTCTGCTGTCCTATACGATTTTATTTCCTGCAAAATTATCAAATTAATGAAAGACAAACAGGAACAAGTCCAATTAAATCTGAACTCTTGTACTTGTTCAAAATGTTAATACTGAATCTTAGTAATGGTGCTCACACTGGCTGGGGGACGCTCTAGGGGTCATATAGGCTGTTGCTGTCATATGCATCGCTTTCTTCTTGTCGCGGTGGCCCACGATATTTCCACATTTTGTCTGCGGAACGAGCATATTTATACCAAAATACGTGATCCCACTAACGCAGGCCCGAGAGTGTGCAGGCGTACAGTCTGTTTTTTTTTTCACCTTTTTATTCCGCTCTCTGTCATGTAGTTTGTTTGCATCTTGTGGCATTTCACCCATCACTTCAACCGCTTCAGAATCATGTCAAAAGATGGAAAAAACAGAATTTCATTCTGCATAGACTCTGAGCCCACAGCGCGAGTTAGATTTATTTTCCGATCAGGCCATATTCATTTATTTTGAAAATCTGATTCCTTCATTTGCCTCTAACAGGACTAGGCCTATACGGTTTTCTTAAATAAACTTTCATTATTTGACCAGTGCAAATGTATCGTTTTTTAAAAAATATTATTTTATTTTAGATCACGTTTATTCTATTTTATTTGAGGCTATTTTATTTTACTAATGGATGATGTGTTTTAGCATGCGGCATATAGGAGACATGGCAACCATTTAAATGCTTAATGAAAAACTATCTGCGCGTTTTACTCCATATGAGTTATGTGTTCCTGCAGGCTAATGTGAATTTAGATAATAATAGAAAATAATTAGAAGTTCAGGGATTTGCGCACGCGCGACTCACGCACGCACACACAAACTCAGGCGCGCACACAATTTTAAAGGCATTAATAATTTGGTATTAAAATAGTGAGTTCCACAGTTTGAATAATATGGTCAAAAATCGGACTTATTCTGTTCTAAAATGCCGGAGTGTGATTACAACAGCAGACTCAATGTGATAAAATGCAGATTGCAAATTTGCTAATTTGCTCTGCCTCATTCACAGCAACACAATAAATGAAAATACAGCATTATTAAAATTACAAGACTAAAAATTATTAATTTGATAAATTATATATAAATGATAATAATGCAGACATTGCCCTCTTGTGATTATTGTTTTTATAATAATTACAATAAAGTTGTACATTCAAAATTAGGCCAGTAACAGGAAGTAGCATGGCAGCAATTAGCCATGGAGTAAAATAAATTAGTAAATTGAATTAGTAAATTATCACATAAAACCAGCAGAGGCAGTGGCAGACATAGGGGAGGCAAATATTGAAGACAAGTAACAGAAGTAATAACAATGCTGAGGGTTGCTATTTGGCCTGTGAGGACCAGGGGGTTGCCCTGTGTTTTTCATCGCATGACTGCTTTTCATGCTTGTCACTAAATTTTCAGCTTTTTGTGTCCGGCCTTTTTAACAATTCCACTTCGATTACCGGGACATTATGGCTCTCTGCTAGATACCTTGCAAGCAACAAAGAGTTACATCTGTTGCCGTGCGTGCCATTCATCCAGCTTTGTGACAGGAGTGTATTCGGCTGATAACAATGGAAAATTCATAGCAGTAACTATGGGATACCAGAGTCACGGCGTCACGGCTCAGAGGTGGCTGGAAGCGGAGAGAGAAGGATCTCTTTCTCATGCCTGTTGTACCACTATCCATTTGTAGTTTTTCTTTTAATTTATTTGTTCGGTGTGTCAAGAGAAGAAGACAAACATACAGAGGCAGACAAGATAATACTATGTTTTCCTGGCTTTTGTTTATGCTTTTAAGTACCAAATTTGTAAATAACTGACCATTTCCACATTTTTTTTTCTCTGCCACTTCTTGTACTTTGAATGCTGTGAGCTTGTGTGGCATGTCCGAAACACCCCAGCCAAACAAAACAACCTGCTGGGCGACGTCCTGCTCTCACACACTGTTCTCACACACATCTTTTAATTCTTCACCCTCCTTCTCACATATTTTTAACCCCTCCCATTCTAAAAGCTAGGTGGAGGTTCCCTCCATCACACAGACACAAGTATCTCTTTTTTGTTGTTGTTTATTCCATTCACATTGATGGGATACTTAAAGATGTAATTGGCACCTTTTTGACTTTTATGACACTCATTTAAGATGCATTTGTCAGCCCACAAACTGCTTTGGGCTGTGAAGAGAGCTCCTAGCCTTACAGAGGTCTTCATGCCTAATTACGTTCCTACAGCAACTGATTCATGCCCCGTAATCAGCTCTCACTAGCTATAATAAATCAAGGAATTGGCAAGCAGTCTTTTTTGGCACCTTTGGAACAGGTTTAAGTGCAGACGGGGAGAAACAATTGTGTACTGTGTTATTAAAACTCCCACCAACACAGTTCAACACATCTTGCTCCATATAGTGCAATTATATAGTAACAAGATTAGATTTTATTAGGCTTTTTCCCATATGTTCGCCTTATTTATGCCATGCAGATGACCTGTGTTCACTGTCCCTGTCTTGAAATAATAGGTATTATTGAGTAAAAAATGTATTTTTGTGAATGAATATTTTTTATAGCTAAAAATTCAGGGTCCAAAAAAAATCTCAAATGTACGGATGTCAAGCTTTTTTTCCGTGGGGAGGGGGTAAAATTATATATATAAATATTTTCAAAGAGGAGGAATACAGAAATACAGCACTGTCTTTTGTAAGAATATTTCAGAGCAAGTTTGATAAAATTCAAGGCAAATAGGCAGAACTGTCAGTTGGACGGTAGCCATAGCTGTAGAGGAGGAACAAGCTTGAACGAGACGGGCGGTATGTAAAAGGTAGAGTGGAATTACACCACCCCGAGAGAGTTTGTTGTGCCCTGGTGTTTGGAGGTCAATTATACATCATTAGAAAGAGGGAGATCTTTTCCCCAGGGAGACCTTTCCACTAACCAAGCAGATGCTTTGAAAGGAGCCATGTAATAAGGCCTATCACTTCGCCGAAGTGTTGGACAACACCCCTGTAATGGACTGCCTTGTTAGAAACTGCCATGGGCTCCATCTACAAAACATAACATTAACTAACTATATTATACACCAAGCTGCCTGCTTTTGGGGCCTGTTGATGCATAAAAAACATGCATTCCAGAGTGCATTTTTTTTTCTCCCCATGCTCTATAAAGTTTTACTGTCTAGCAAATGGTTATTTTAGATTGTTTCATTTGTAACTCATCCAAATACACCAGCATGCAGATTTTCCTAAATTTTCCAATTCACGTGCTGTAAGCAAAATGAAATTCAGGTCACAGTAGTATGAGTAGTAGGAAAACACAGCAGTGATGAAGCCATAAAAGCAGAGCTCCAAGAACCTGTCTCACCTCCCATGTATGCTGGACGATCCCCCGGTGTGCTGAGAGGTGCTTTTTAGAACTGTTTGGAGTGCCCTCCTGTGAAATTGTTGTTTTTTAATTAGCTGTGCTTGGGACGCTGCAGCAGTGTGTGCCGGATAGATGCTGACGGCTGGGTTTCTGTGTTAGCTCACCGATTGTGTGTTTTACTCACTCTAGGACACTCCCGCGTGGCCTGGCACTTTCATATGCAAAAAAACAAAAACAAAAAAACTAGGAAGTACTTTGTGCAGTTAATTAAAGACTGTCCTCCATCCTGCTACAATATTTCAGAAGCTGCTCTGTTTTGTGGGTGTATGTTCCTTTCTGCAAGCCTTTCTAACTTTCAGCTATACTTTCTTTTTTTTTTAATTCTCCCTAAAAAGGATAAAAATGTGTCTTTAGCCACTGCTCTTGGGTAAATAAGAGAGGACCTCTACAGAGAGACAAATCTAATGTTAGAAACACTAAGCTGGATAATATTGCTTCAGCTTGCTGGGATTTTTAGTGCTCGGCAAGGAGCTAGCTGACGCTGGCCCCGTTCCTCTGTAAGGAAGTATTGGGTTTTATGTCAACATGGCTCGGCCTGTCCCTGCAGCATACTCGGATGCATCATCTGTCATCTCATGGTTTGCTAACTGTTTCCCCCCAACATATTCAGACCCATTAAAGGACCTGTTGGAGTGGTATTTATTTGCATCACTACCAACATCTTGGATTGTCTGTTTTTTTGCTGTTTCCGGTTCCCACAAATAGCTCTTTGAGTAATAAATATTTGAACTTTTTACATGAACCCTTGTATACATGGATACTGCTGTTCAACGTTTTACACTAGCTACATCCATTAAAGGTTCAACAGTCTGCTGTTTATGTTCACTTTATGTTTTTTGTGACACTGTCTGTAAATCTTAATTATAAGTGCCATTTAATCAGGTGATTTCACGAAGGTTTATTTTTATAAAGGCGTTTCCTCGGTGTGTTTTAGTAGAAATGAGTGGGTGCAGAATGTGCGTGTGTGTGGCAGGGGGGTGTATGTGTATAGCAGAAGTTAGAGCACAAAGCACTTTGCAGGACGCTATTGGGAAGCCACAGAGGCTCAGCCACGGTAATGCCCATCACCACTTTAGAGGCCAGACTGGTGGCGAGGGATGTAGAAAGAGGTCTCTGTGGCTTTGTGTGGGGGAGCCGTAGTGCAGGGGAGGAGAAGGATCTGCAGAGGGATCTGCCTGGTGTGCTCACATTACACTGGATGATAGCGGAGGGTTGCAGAGGAACTCAAGCATGCAATTTGTTGGTAGCCACAATTTAACCTCATCTCCTAAAGCCGGCTGTTAGGCAGCCAGTGGGACATGTCAGTCAATCGGGAATGCTAATCAGTGACGGTAGAGAGAAAGCCCTCGGCTCTGCAGCGTACTGATTTTCATTACTGTCTCCAAGTGCTTGAGCCTTCAGGTTTATTTTCACAGCATGACAACTCTTCATAACAAAAAGAAAGGTTACCACAAACCATTAAATGCAATTTACAAATTAGATTTTGGCTAAATCTGTGAAATACTGTAATAGGCTTCTTAAAGTTGCCAACTGAGAAATATACACACTCAGCAAATGTTTTCAATTTTGATTTGCCAGATTACATGTTTAAATCAGAAGAATGAAATTTTTAGTGGCTAGATTTTTTTCTGCGCCGAAATTATTCACTTTAAATATTGTTTATGGTGTGTCGGTAGACGTGTAACATTTACAAACCTATCTGCAGTACATTCCAAGTTTTTTTTAATTACATTTCATATCTTTTTGTCTCATTTTCCTACTATAGTTCAGAAATAGCCCACACTTGTTTCTACCAGGCAGCCTGGTCGAACGTGCATGAGAAATTGAGACATGGCCTCTGCTGCTGGCTAGCAGTATCACTGCTGGCCCCAACTGTGTATATGTGATCCCACTCTGGAATGTTTTTCCAACACGTAGGCTTTTCACAGATACACTAGAGAGGACTGGCATCATAGTGGCAAGTGCTGCATTCAGACTGTTGTGTGCCCAAGGCTTACTCTCACACTCACGTCACACATTCTAGCTCTACATGGGAATGGGCAGAGCAGTGTGTTTGTCTACATACACACCAAGTTTTTGTGAGGGTGTGGGCGCATGTGTGTGTGTGTGTGTGTGTGTATACACTTGCTTCCTGTCTTTCTGCTCCTTTCTTTCTTTGTCTCTCATCTAAGCTTTTTCCAGTCTCTCACAATCACTCTCTGTTTTTTAAAGATACATTTCTGCACCTCATCTTTGTTGCTGCATGTCAAATCAAGTCTAAATTTCAGCGGTATAGATTTATGTACAGATACGGCAAAACACGTTTCTTTGTCTTTGCCCCCCCCTCCTTTTAATCTTCATCAAATGAGATTAGCCCCCAAATACCGGTATTCCTGCCCAAAGTGACTGACAGAGATTTGCACTTTTATCATTAAGTGTGACACTAAGCTGGTCCGAGCTTTGTCTTGAATGGAGGGTCTGACGGAAACGGGGGCTCCTAATCCTTTTATTTGTGTCAGACCCAGAAAGGGGGGGAAGAATGGGGCTGGGGTGGGATGGGGCTGCAGAATGCCACGGCCCTTAGTCCCCTCCAGACCCGGCCTCCACAGCCAAGTGAGCATGAGACTCATCCTATGTGGTCTATGCACTCGAGCGGAGGCATACACACTCGCACACAGCTGCACATTTGTGCATCTACAGTTTGCTCAAGCACACGCACACAATCGTAAATACGCCGCCGCACGTACAAATGCATATGTTCACCTACTTCCTCATCCAGTCACAGATACACACAGACATGCACAGTCCTTTCAGAGTATCTAGTAGTGTACCTGCTCACAGCAGAGTGTGCGTCTGTCTATGAGTGCATGGATTGCAATAGCAGGAGGCTCAGTCTAGGATGAGATTAATAAAGTTTGCCGGTTCTCTGGTCGAGGTCCAACGCAAGGCTTTTGTCTGCGGCTCACATC
The DNA here is from genome assembly GCA_024633595.2 of Lepomis macrochirus. Lineage (NCBI taxonomy): Eukaryota > Metazoa > Chordata > Actinopteri > Centrarchiformes > Centrarchidae > Lepomis > Lepomis macrochirus. The sequence goes on from JALXJV020000005.1 coordinate 29,610,765, forward strand.
GGGTTGTGGGGCTTCAGCTCCTTTTGTGTGTGCACCCTTGTGGTAATCCATCTCCAGCGGGAATCCCCTGGGGCACTTTATTTACTCATTCAACTGTTTGGAAGTCTGTTAGACTGCAGATCAGATGCAGTGAAACCAATGTGATTACTTTAACCAGCACTTCCAGATTCCCGGCCAGCATCTCCTCTCACCCTGAGCTGGCGTGCTCTGCAGGTGGGAGGGAAGGTCCACACTGACTCATCCCGCTCTGTCTATGCTGTTTACCGGCCTGGTTTGAGTCCAGTCCAATATTCTCTGTTATGAAAATTCTGCATTAGGCATTGAACCTCCTGTGCCCACACACGGTAGAGCTGACTTGAGTCTTTTATTATCCTTGTGTATTTGTTATTTTCTCCCTTGCGTCTCAAACATACAAGTTCCAACACTGGTGGCTGACTCCATTCTTGCATTTGTGTCTTTCTCAGTAGATCATAATTCAGCACCATAGAAAGTGTGGTGTCACAGTGTAAAAACTAACATCTATGTTTTATTGCAAACAATGAGATGGATTTGGTTATCCATCCATCAACATAAACCCAGAGCTATGTATTTGGGGCTAACCCCCGTGTTAAACCGTTGCAGGCTGTCAGGCTCTCTGAATTTACTCTCCGTCTCTTCCCCCTGGTGTGGCTGGGGAATATGGTTGAAATCAACTGCCAGGACCAGCATCAACAGTGAGAGCTTGCTAAACTCGCTGTTTAGAACCAGCCGCTGATTGGTGATGGCTGTCTTGGCAAGAAAAATAACCCTGGACGAAAACAGTGCAGATTGGGTTTCTATGTGTCTGACTCACTCCCGTCCTCTCTGACCGGCCCCCCCAGGGCAAGCCAGCGTGATTTGTGCATGAGGTCCCGTGACCCATGGAAGCTTCAAAAAGCAGCGAGGGGAAATATTTGGATGATCCTGATGGGGGAGTTGAGACGTGGGAGGGAGGCAGAGATGATGGGGGCTTGGTAAGAGCAGGGATAAGCGGTGTAAGGCAAGGCAGATGTGGAGAATCTGCAATGCGGCCGTGATGACAGGGGAGTGTGTGTGCACAGAAGATGACTGCCCATCTTGGATTCTTACCCACACACCCACCACCACCAGTGGTCCTTTGGACAGCTGCAACACAGACGTGACATTCTGCATAAAAAGGTGGCAAACAGTCGAACAAACTGTGCACAGGGGGTTGGAAGAGCAACAGAAGAGGCATTTTATCATCAGGTACCATGCCATGATACTGATCGTCTGTACCTCACCCCCCTGCGGTACACCCCCGATCCCTTCTCTTCTCCCTTTACCTTTCCTCCACTGGCTGGATATTAATATTTCCCAGAAAGCTGCAACAATACGTCTTCTTGGGAAATTCCACAACTGTTGAATGCTGCAAAATGATCTGGTGTCTATGAAAGAAATGGATAAGGGGATAAAACATAAAGATTTTTCAAAGTGCTTTTTGTGCATATGTGATTTCATAGTGCTCTCTGAATGGAGATTTCTATTTGGCTGCCTTGATAAGAAAAATGTGTTGCTGCAGGTGAAGGCTGAGTTGTTTGCTCTATTCATCAAAATTTTCTCCTCTAGCCGATAGAATTGTTTGATTCAACCTCATGGCCTCATAGCCCATTATTTATGCAAAGAATCTGCCTCTGGGGCCAGTTCAGTGGAAACCCAATTGCTCAGAAATAGCTGTAGTAGGCTAAGGCTTAATGCATACCCAAACTCAGCATTATAAAAAGCAGAGCTGTGGTCTGAGGTAGCCCCAATCATTCTTTGGCCTCTATGCTTGTCGCTGCCTCCTCCTGAGAGAGGGTGGGTCGACTGACCCCCAGGGTGTCAGTCTGTCTTAGCGTTGGCCCTTCAGGCCCAGCCTCACAGGGGAGTGCCAGCCCCAGGACAGAGTTGTGCTCTGAAACCAGAGCTCTAACGTTGTGTTGTGATCCCAGCTGGAGAGACAGCTCTGGCTCTGAGCGGAGCCCTCTCGCAGCATGCAGCTGGGGTCACCGGTCGCCTCTCAACCTTCATCACTCCACTGCGCTTCTGCGCAGCACCGACTAGGACCACATTATTTATTGGCCCTGCGGTCTTCAGTTCTTCTAAGACTCTGCCTCACAACACATATCAGGGAGCTTTGATGAGGTCATGTTATCAATTACATCTGGCTTAGGAGGTTAAACTTCACAAAATGTTGGTTCTGCCTTCACAGTTTTCTAGATGAATGTTTCACATGACTAGTACTGTCAGTAATAGCAGTGGAAATACAATGAGGCCGTCATCTGTTATGTCTGTGTTGGATGGTCTCACTTTAACACTTTAATCTGTAAAGTAACCAGAAAATCTGGTTTTAGGAAAAATGCCACTTTGAGTGTTTGTGGTGTGAATGTGTCTTCATGTCTGTGTTTATGCAGTTTCCTAATACAGTATGGTTATCTCATGGTATCTTATAGGTTGCAGCTTTACTTTGCATTTAATTGCCTTTTTTTTATTTTTTTTTTTTTTAATTCCTGTGTGAGTGCGCTTGCATGTGTGTAGCCATATGTGTGTGTGTAGTGTGCCCATTTGCTTGTGTGTAGTGGGTCTGACACCCGGCCAGGCATTGGACATGCTGTTGGCAGGCGACACGGTCTGTGGATTCTCTTCTTGGTCATGCTGCTCTGGAGGCAGAAAGCGGTGCGTGCCACCCAAACCACCAGCCAGCCCCCACTCCCCCCTCTATCATCAGCAGATCGGCCCTCTCCCTGTTCTCCTTGCTCTCCTTTTCCTGGGCCCCAGAGCCTGGGCTGTGGCCTGTGGATGAGTGCTACATCCTGGCTGTCAGCACAGGGGTTAGCTGGGGATTGGCCTGTGGTGGAAGTGCAGTATCAGGCCCTGTCTGTCAGCTCCTCATTCCACTTCCTCCCGCCCCTCAACGCAGGCTGCAGTCAGTGGCACAAACATACGCCGAGCTGTGACTGACTCAGATCTCTGGCTTGAAAATGAAAGGATCACCCTCAGAATAGGCATATTCATAGCAAGGCCAATGAAAAGGGGCTGTTTAAAACCCTTAAGTGCTTGGGTGTTGTGTTTTTAAACAGACCGCAAACGCTTTGACAGACGGTTTACTATTTCACCCAGTATTTCATTTCAGGTACTTTTAACTGTCGCTTTCTAACTTGCAAGCAACAACCACTCACCCACAGCATGTATTTGCATACAATTACAGCTCTTTTGCAACCATCTTTTTCTGGAAAGACCCATTCCCATGTATCCGATGGATAAATGCAAAATGTCACCCGAGATATTCCATAAATCTTGTGTGTCATAGATTTTCTGCCAAGATTCTGACTTTGTGCATATGCATGGAGACATACTTTCAGATCACATGATCTGATACACACAGGTACATACATGCTTACACACACACACATCTGTACTGCACATGGTCGCACACAGGCGTACACATGTTGGAGGATTTGTGACTATAATCAGATTAATTGGTCCATCTCTCCTTGGAAACATTACATATACACATGAAGGACTCCGGTAGCTTTCAGCTGGATGCGGCTTACACTAACCAGAGGCCAGGCATCAGGCGCAAGGTCGGCAGGGTCACAGCACGCTCTCTGGCATCAGCATCTCTTTATGGCTTACACGTTAGAAAAATTATTGCAGCACTTACAGCCTCGTTCTTTGTGACAGAGAAGGAATTTCTATCTGTTCCTGTTCAGAGTTCCGGCTTATTTAAGCTCTTTTAGCAAAATCTTACACAGAGAAATTTCTTTTTTTCACAATATAAACATGAAAGTTGGTGTTGCTTGGCAGAAGCCTCGGCCTCTTCAAAGACAGTGGCAATGCATGCTTGGCCTTTGCAATGAATATTATAAGTATTTCAACTATAATCCTTATTAGCATTCGCCAAGCTGCATGCAGGTTCAGTGCCTCAGTACGCAGCATATGTTTTTCTTATTGCCCACAAGTATGTCTATGTGAGGGACTATCTACACACATGCTGCCATTCATGATTTTATTATAGGTTTTAGCCTCACCACAACTTATACATAGGAATGAGTAATGCTTTCTGCTTCTCTTTCTCCTTTTCAAATGTATAATCTCCTGTTGACTACATATACTTGTGTTTGCATATATTTTAGTAATTATGTGTTGAGGGCAACTAAAAAGTTATCATTACTGGTACAAAACAGTGTTAAAGATCATGTTGTGGTTCTTTAGATCAGTGATTCCCAACCAGGGGTACTTCTACAGTTTCCAGGGTGCACATGGAAAGATTGTGCAACAGCTCAAGTAATTTAATTAAAAATAGAAATTGCAATTTGATAAAAAGAACACCACATTTGGATGAAAACTAGTAGCAGAGAAGTTAAAATACTCAGATAAAAGGAATAGACAAACTGTTGAAACAGATAGCTAAGTAATGGATCGAAGTAAATGTTTAAGTCAAGTCAATTTTGTTTATTTAGTCCAATATCACAAATTAGCCTCAAGGGGTTTGGTTAATAGTTAATAGTTCAAACAGATAGCTCAAAGTAATGGATCCATTGAAAAGTAATGGAAAATGGCTGAAATAACTAAAAGTAATGGCTATATGGTTGAAGCAGACGGCAATAAATAACATATACGTGGTTGAAATAGCTAAAAGTAATTGATAACTGGCTGATATGTCCAGTTCATGCTACTCTAAGTGGTAGTACGAATGCAGACTTAACCAAACCAACATAAACATTAACAGATCAACCGTATGGAAAAAAATATTGTAACATCCACTATTATATTCACTTTTGTATCATTAATAGTTGTTAACCATTCAGTTTAAAATGTATTCAAATGAACACATTTAAAAAAACAAAGGGTACTTGAGTGCATCTGCAAAAAAAAAAAAAAAACAGCTGGGAACCACTGATTTAGGGGGTAGAAATATGATATTTATGCACACAAGCACCAGCTTCCTCCCAAACATAATGGTTTTAGAATGGTTGTGTGAATTGTGTTTAGTGTCATTTATTTGGTCCGTCTCCAAGAATCAGTGGGATGTGGTTTACCAGATCACAAAAGTTCAGATGGTGTTAGATAAGCTGTCGATCACCAAAAGACCAAATTAACCTTCACATACTTACTTGTGATTGTCCAAATTTTCTGTCTGCCTGCTCTGGCTCATGTGGTAAACCCCGGGCTGCTGGCACTTAAGACAAGCGAAACAACCCATAAAAACGCATTTTGCAAAAACTGTTTCGCCCAGCTCTGGTTTTTTCACACATTCTGGCGTTAATAAGCTCTGACACACCCTAAACAACCACCCTCTCAAAGAGTACATCTAGTGTGGAGCAGCGGTTTGGTGTCCAGGGGAAGCCTGTGGTTCTGGAGCCAGAGAAGGAGTCGTGCCCTGCCGTCCCACAGAGATGACAGGAAGATAAGAAAGAGAGGTGGCCTCTCCTCACAAAAACATCCCACCAGGAACTAACCTAACCTGGGGGGAGAAATGGAGGGCTTCAAGACTCTTGTCAAGATCTATCTTTGCTGGAAGAAAATACAAAGAAAAGAACATTGTTTCTAGGAACGTTAGTCATCCAGTAGCAATCAGAATCCACTGTTAGATGTTCTTGCGGTATCACAAATATCCATATCAAGTTCATACTACAACAGCATGCCTATGTATGTCACAACTTTGGCTTTGTGACATGGCTTCTCCTAACCAACAGCCACAGAAATAAGGGGAGGGGGGGCTAAGTATAAGCGACAGACTCTTGGCAGACGCAGCCCCTGCAGTTATAACTTAGAAAACCGCTTATAGTTTGCAATATTTGAGAAGGCGAAGTGAAAAGGTAGCCATTTCTCCTAGACGATGCGTAATGAGGGAACCGTAGGGAAGGAGAAACAGCGAGCGGTTTGTGGAAGCTGCACTAACACAGGGATCAGCAGCATTAAAAGAGATTTACACCCCCTGCTCTTGAACAGTTTTCTTTTGCTCAATGGTTCCTCTTTTACAGATATTTCAAGGAAGTAATAAACTGCACTGACAAGCGTTCGAGTGGCTTTGAAACATCCCTCATGGGCAACAGAGCTCCATCACTTTTTTCACAGTGCCTCAGCTCTGGATCATTATTTCTGTAGAAGCCAGCCTGTTTCTCTCTGTTAACAGCATTTGGCCTCACCTGGATATTATGATCAGCTTGTTGTTGTTTATATCAAATAAATGTTGCGTAACTAACTATAATACATCGAGCAATACGTTCTCCCTAAGGGTAAGTCAGTTCAACGTTTATCTCGTTGTGAGTGGTTCTTTGTCGTGTGGTTAAGGCCTACAGACTGTTTTTCCTGACAGTTAAGTTCTTTTGAAGCTGTCTGCATGGTCCAGAATGAGGCCCTGCACAGTGTAAGATGTCATACTCCCACTGTGCTGACCAACATGCTCTGTGGGCCTTGATGTGCCTATAACATTTAATGATGCTTTGGCAAATGCTTATGGAAACTCTTACTTTGCCTAGAAATCACATTACATTCCCTTGGCTTTGTTTTTGTTGTTTTATTTACCGTAATTATTCATTTTCCTCTTTGATATACTTAATTATGAACTCATGGCTGAGACAGAAGAGTCGAAAGAATATGCATTATCTGCTAATTATTAAGATTAAGGGTGGGATAAATAAACCAGAACGAAAGGGAACATTTGTCTTGAGTAAGGCACGGTTCCCCACATTCTGCTACCCCACAGCATGGATGTTTGTAGTCTCGCCGGGATAACAGAACATCACACACTGTCCCTTTGGATGTGGAGCTGGGACCAGGATTGGCAGGCAGGGTTCTCAGGAGGAGGAGGAGGAGGACAGGGGTAGGTCATGCCGTGGCACGTTCATGTCTCAGTGTGGGATGAGGAAACATCTCGTCCTCGCACAGGTTCAAGAAGAAACGGCCTGCTTCTGATTAGTCACTCTGATCCGCAGTGATAAACAATTCCTGTGGTCTCCTGCTCAGAGAAACATCACTGGCAACGGCTGAGTGTTCGCGGGTGGTTTGTGTGTTTGTATGTATGCTCAGACATTTAGGGTTTGAGTGTGTGCTTTTGTGTGTTTAAATAAATTTCCAAAAATATGATCTAAATAATCACTATCTTACCAAAAATAGCATGACGTTTGATTTATCTGGTTGCAGATGGACACCGCTAATATTTGTACAAGCTTGAAATGGAATAATGGGATGTCCTTATGGTCTAGAATGACATCACACTTGTAATTTGCAATCCAAAACATGAGGCTTTGTGGTGATTTTATTAACTATAGTAAGACAGTCACATGTTTAAATAGCAGAATAGATAAAAAAAGACTCTTCATGCCAAATCTACAGACCACAGTCCAAAACCATAACCAGAGAGTGATGGAGGAGTTTTAAAACATTTAGCTCAGAGAGTCTGCTGTCCTCTTTGCCCTTGCTGGTAACTGGCAGAGTTTATCTGTTGCTGCACTTCCGCGCAGATGCCTGGCATCGAGCCTTACGGGTGATAAAAACGTCTTCAGAAGGTAAGTGTTTATGGTGAGGATCCATAAGGTTAGCAGGATCAAAGCTCTGTTGAAAGGACATTAAGCAAAGAAACAGGAATAATAAACAAAACAGCCAGTTAGTCATACAATCAGATTTATGACAGCTAGAAACCATGTCAGGGAGAGGCAGATTTCTGTCAGCCTGTTCTTTATTGCTGTAAAAAAAAAAAAAGGCAGCCTCCACAGTCTTTAAAAACCAGGCCAGTTAAGTAAAAAGAACAATAGCAACGTGGAAGGGAGGGAAGCATTTGAGATTTCACACCACAAATATACAGTGGATCTCTTTTTTTGGCACTTTATATTGCTCTTCTGTTATTTTCTCTTTCTTGTCCAGGATTGAAATAAGACGCTGATTGGATGAAAATCCTGTTTGATTTTTTCATTCTCTGTGATTTTCTGGGTTTGTGGGGGAAATGCTCAGCAGCCCTCTATCTATCTTACGAGGAAAAGTATGTTAGCGTCAGACAAGAGCCTTGTGCATGGCTCAGCTCGGGGTTCTCTCTGGTGCTCGTCGACTGGGAATGGCTGATTCAGTTGACTGTTTCAGCTGGGTATGTTCACAAATGCCCCCTGAATACCACACGTTTGTGGTTTGTGTTGTTTTTCACATTCAAATCAAGTTTTAGGAGTTTGGCTGCTTTATGAGCGCTTGCCACAGTGGTCAGGCATGTTTTTTCAGTGTAGCCTGTAGGAATCATGCAGGAGTAGGAGTGGTGTACCACCCGGGCCTGCCATTCCCGTCCTGTCCAGTCATTCGCTTGAGGCTACAGCTTTAAGTGGGAATTATTACTTGGGAGATAAGTGTGGAGATAAGCCGGTCCTTGTCTGCATGATGTATGAGGTGTCTACACAACGCAAAAGGTGCACCTGACCTGGAAATGAATGGTGTGAAGGTACAAGTGCAGCACATGAACCTCCTTTTTCATCCGGTGCCTGTCTTGTACACTTATGGCCCCAGATCATGACACAGATATTAGAAAGTGGAGTGAGTTGTAGTTTTGTGGGATTATAATGATTTTATCTATTGTTCAGGTTAAAACATCTGTACTTGTATTATAGGACTAAAGCTATAAGGGACTGAATGAAATGATCAGTGTGGGGAGGGGGGCTTGAACCTTATGTTTCACTTTCTTGTAGGTGTGTATTAATATTTTATTTGGGCCTTCCCCTTGAATTGCAGTAATCTCCCTTTAAAATAATATAACATTATTGGTAAAACTTGAGTCACTAAATAATAACTAAATAATTAATAACTAAAAGAGGCAAAGCGTAGAGAATTTACAATGGCGTGCCATACCCTTAACATTTAATCCCTAATATGTTAATGGGAAATAATTGTCATTATTTTTGTAGCCTTTTATTGCAGAATTAGTCTGCAAGGAAACGTGAAATATGAAATGAAGATTCTCCCCTCCTCTCCTAAAAAAAGGAGAGCAAAAAAACGACAATCATTTCTGTACTGCCGTTTAAATTCTTTATTAGTTTATCAAATGTGAAATCTGGACATTTAGTTTCTGTAGCTGCGCCGATTGCAAATGGAATTGTTTATGTCTAAAAACGTGATTTTCTTCAAGTGAATTATGAATAAATACACAATGAATGAATAAGTTGTTTTTTTTAAGAAAAGAAAATTGATTTGGTTGCGGCTTCACTAAGGTGTGGGAGAAACATTCCTCCTGCTTGGTATGTTAATTCACAGCTCCAGGGCCTGTACCAGCCGTCATTCTTTGAAGTTTCTGCTTCTCCACATCAGGTGAACTTGTGGCCTTGACAATCCCTCACATGTAAAAGATGATAAAGTTGACATGTTACAGGCAGTTGACGCTTTTGCATGTTGAAGAGAGTGCTTTGTTAAACACCCCAACAAATTTGAGCTTTAAATTTGATGACACTTACATGCCATAGGAGTTTGCTCATTGGACAGCTGCCAAGACACTAAAAAGAAGCCAGACCAGATCTCATAGTGCCTGATTATGATCTTATAGTGCCAGTGAAGCAAAGTACTTACGAGATAATTTTGCGTTTACTGATCTAACATTTTTTTGATTTATAAATCCCTTCAATCCATTTGATTCATCTTTAAAACTTTTGTTTAAGTGTGTGTAGCACATTTCTGCTGGTTAGCTACCTGGAACATTTCCTCTCATCTGCCAGGATTGCTTTTTTCCCCCTTCTTCTCTCAAACTCTACTAAGAATCATTGTCAGGCAGCCAGCTAATGTCCAAAAAATTCACCCGCTGTTATGATTGAAGTGAGCACTGGTGGTTTGACCCACCACACAAAGAGTTATAGGTGGCCGGTCAGCTTGTCAGTCAGTTTGGGTGGTTTTTTAATCATTTCATCTTTGCTGGGGGGCTCTCCTGAGACCCCTGCAACGTTTAGCAGTCTGCAGCTCAGGACCCCGGGGCTCGTCTAAGCCCTGCCTGTATCCGTGCTGCCATTATTAGCTCTGCTCTCTAGAGCACACCGCTCATCTCTCCCCTGAGAGGGCGGCTGAGAAATGAAGCACGCTGGCTGGGCGCGGCAGCGGAGGGCCAATAGCCCGACATGGAACAGTAATTACTCCATTGATATTCCTCACACAATAACACTGTCATCTCTCATTTGCATAACCTCGCTCGGCTCGCCACAGCAGATGAATGCATATGATCTTGTCAGGGAGCTGCAGGAGTTTAGATGGCATGTGAGCGGAGGGGTTTTCACCTTCTTTTAGGTGGCAGATTTGCTTCAAACACGCAGGATAAAGTGTTTGATTATGATTAGGTTTGCATAACGAAAGTGGAAACCACCTTTTAACTGTTCTGTATAGAGCATTCTGGCTCAGCTGTCTTTGTGGTATTAGAACATAAACAACAAAATGGAGAGAGGAGGCTGTGGTGTATCAGGTTTGTAACGGTGTATGTGGATATGTGTCTGCTGAAAGAATGAGAGTGTGTTGAGGGGGTGGGGTGTCAGCGGATGTCATAGGGCCCTGTCTCAGTCCTTGGTTAATGGCCATTGGTCATAGGCTGTCTCCCCTTTATTTCTTTTGCTCTCCCGCTCTATCCTTCCAGGTCTCCCACTGGAGCAGCGCCCTCAGGCACCGCATCATTTATTGCTGTCAGGAGTCACGGGGGGGGGGGGTGTTAGTGCAGGAGGAGGGGAGACAGAGAGAAGATGTGCTGCAGAGAGAAGCCAATGGAGGCAATGGGGAGAGGCAGGCATGCTAGACTGTCAAATCTCAGCCGTTGAATATTTAATGGAGCCTGGAGTGTTTATTTAGTTAGCCTGTCGATTTTTACCGCTCTGTCAATAGCGGCTCCCGTGTAGCCTGCTGATGATCTTTAGTGTCTCTTCCCCCAGGAGAGGCCAGGCACTAAATGCAATTATGGATTTTCCTGCACCGCAATGTGTTTGATATTTTTACTGATCTAATTTGCAATCTGGTAGTTTATTGTTTGGCATTTTAGTGGCGCTCAAGTGGCGAGGCAAATTTGATTTCCCCTCATAATTCTTTATAACTTCATTAATGCTGTTAGCACATTGGCACAGATCTTAAATAAAGCTAGAGAATCATTGCATGGATGAATGCATTCCTCATTTTATTGTCTCCATGCCCCATTATTTTTACTGATTCTGGTTCTAATTAAAAATCATCCTAGTGGTGTACTGTCTTTGTGAAATATGAAATCATAATCAGATTTGAATGGCTCCCTTCACAGACGCATGCGTATTCAACCGTACGCCCAGATCTGTTGTGGGCAGAATGAAACAGAATCAAAACAACTTTCTTTCAGTGGCATTCAGCATCTTCAGAGACAAATGAGGATATTAGCAACAGAGCAACAAAAGTAACAGAGGCAAAATAATGTGGGTGATTGTCTCAGAGAGAGACATTGTGGTTCCACGTGTTTCTATAGAGCCGTAGGATTTCTAGCCCTATGACGGATGTGTTAGTTAGAGGGGCAGCATTAGCTGTAATGCTGTTAGCATGTAGCCGTGTGAGTGATGTGCTAGTTAGATGCCCAGCAGTAGAGCTAATGGTGTTAGCGTGTTGAGCCTTCAGAGGGATGCAATCGGTTAGGCTGTGATGGATGAGTGTCGTGCCGCGGAGGCCTGCAAGCCTCCTCATTCGCCAAGCTGTCAGCTTCTTAAGTGGACGTGCACAATTAGTGCCGAAATCAGAGACTGCTTAACCCGATGGTAGGCTTAACATTCAGTAGTAAAAATGGCTCATCTAGCCAGTGGTGAGTGAATGATGGCCGCTGTAAGAAGAGTCAAAGCGGTGTAAGAGAGAAGGGGCTGATACACATCTTTCTCATTCAGTGTTCCGGCTAATGTACAGTAAGCAGTACATGACGCTGAAGCTTGGTCTTGGTTGAGAAAGCATTGATAGAGGAGAGCTTCATTTCACAATAGTACTTCCTCTCCGTTCCAGACTGAAATAAAACCGTCCTTAAAATTGTCTTTTAAAATGCTTTGAATGTCCTGTGATCACTACAGTTCCTTTCTTGCTGAATGACAGACTGACGCTGTCATGTGTCAGAGAAACCAGAATATACATTCCGCTTCAGGGGTAATGAACAGGGCACGTCTCTCACTCAAAAAACCAGAGCGCAGGATGCATTTGCGCATCACTGAGTTTCCAAAACAAACAGAGGAAATATCAAAGGCAGAGGTATACCGGCCCTGCCTCGATGATCTACTTTAGATCAACAAAACCTGTTGACCTGACACATAGCTGTTATTACTGGCCAGATTATCGGCTAGACTTGGCTGTCACTGTGATGAGAGCAACCACAAATTACATCATTGCGTGTTTGTAATATCACATTCATTCTGCCTTGATCTAATGGCAAACTGACATCTTAAAGACAAATGAATGTAGAAATTGTTTTAGATCACTGAATCGGAATACTGTTATTTTTGGGCAACCTCTTTTTTTCTTGATTACTCTTCAATCAGTCAGCCTATTACTTTGGTGCTTTTCCAGGTGATCTACAAATGAGATGTTGTATTTGTTGAGGCACATTTAAATAATAGGATTAAACTGATAGCATTAACCCAATTTATTTACAGTGTTAAAGTACTTAAAAGCTGACGGTGCTCTGTAAACATTAAACTCTGATATAATTCTGTCTTTATTACCTACAAAAAATGAGAATCAGAAAGTCAAACTGTTGCCATTTCAGCTGATTCACTTCAGAAACCATTTTATGGTGCTCTCTGCAGTGTTACCATATGTACATTGCTTTTATTTGCAGTAATCCCTGCAATTGCTTCTTTGAAGACCCAGTTTGAACACAGACTTTTATTTTGTGAAGATTTTACTGACAGCAAAGATCTCCTCTCTAATTGAGGACTGTCATCAGATCAGCTGCAACTTTTGGCCTTCTCCTCCCGCATCACTTGTGGTTTCAGAAGAACACAGACCTTAATGATATGAGCTGGGATGAGAGATGTTTATACTCCAGCCGTGTGTAAAATTCATTGTCCTTATCAGCTGAGATGAGACGGGCGCGAGGATGAGGAGGATTTCTCTCTGAGCAGGAAATGTCATTTCTCTGTAATAGTTTATGATTCATCCCTCCACCTTTGACTAAATAATGAGGAATGACAATTAGAGCGGGCCATGGGAGTAGGAATCAAAGGGCTGAGATTCCCCTTGGCAGAGTCAGGCCTGTCTGAGTGTGCTCCCAGCAAACTGGATCCAGATGTCGGGGTCTGTGCTGCCATAGGCGGCTGTTGCTGCTGCTGCCACAGCCACACAACAGGCTCTTTCTGCCAGCCAGCCAGTAGCTAGCCAGCCAATCTCTCAACCTCCATGCTTGCAAACATGACAGGAGACTCTCCCGGTGAGAGCCTGAGTCCCCGCTTCAAATAAAAGAATTCCAGCTCGAGGCCCTCACAGAGCCAAGGGTTGCAAAGTATCATTTCTTTGCATGCTGTGATTTATCTAACCCTCGGTCCGTGTCTCCATGCCCTCTTTGTCTTCCCTCGTCCTTTAGTTTGTCTCTCTCTCTCTGCTGAGTGTGCATGTGGGCTGGCCAGTGGAGGCAACAAAATTGTATGGATGAAATTTGGCTTTTTAGCAGGTGTAATAAATTTCCACATTGGCATGAAATTGTCGCAAGAGTGACATATATCACATTGAATTATTTATTTTCCTTTTAATCTATATCCAACTTTTTTCTTTTCTTGCAGAAAAAGTACAGCCTCATAGGTCGCTAGTGATTTGATGTGTGTGTTGGTGCAGAGGATGAGGGGGTCGGGTGTTGTCAGTCAGCGCGGCGGATGAATCAATGGTCCGGTGTGGCAGAGAAAAGGCCAGCAGAGCGCTATTGATATGTTTAACAAATTAGCCCTGATGACGGCAGGTGTGATTGTGAGCGCGGCTCTGGGGTCAGCTCGTCATATGGTGGCTAACAGACACGATATTGCTGCGTGTCCTGATCTCTCCATTCCCTCACAATGGCATTAGGGGCACCCCAGGGAAATAAAGAGTCCCACTCCCCTATCCCCAGTGCTCTTCAAATTAACTCCCCAGAAGGTTAAGCTGCCTGATTCATAATTATTCAAGCCCACCACCACCAGCCCTCTCCACATCCACTTCCCAGCCCCTCTCTCTCCCTCTCCCTGCCACTTCTCCTGAGTGGCACTTGGCTTTTTGTGGGAAAGCCCAGGAATTAGATTAGCTAAGCCTGACCTGTGAACATACAGCCAGATGACGGGAGCGGGATTGGACTTGATCTCTGCCTGTCTAGCTGTCTCTCTATTCAATCTAGCTGTCTGTCTCTCATATGGTGTGTTATTGCTTGTGAGTGTCCCTATGGATGAGACATTTTCAGCCGCAGCTATTCCGCAATTGCATATATAGCTCTCCGAGGAGCGGCCAGTGTCAAGAGTACATCTCACTTGCACGGACATGATTTGAATGATGGGAGGCACGATTGGCCTTCAGTTCTCCCTTTGTGGGCTTGTGACAGTCTCAGTGCCGGTCTGCTCATTAAATAAGTGCCAACATCAAACAAAACATGGTGACTTTTAAGCAAAGAGAGAAGGAGAGCCTTTTGCTCAAACTGTAGATGCAACGGCAAAACAGTCCAATATTCTCACATGATTGCAGTTTGGGGTTCTCTCCTCTAAGAGTATTATTTTTTCTTAATATCTATGATCTTGGAATGTTGGCGGTCAAAAGCAATGCTTTTAAAAGCAGTTTCATACGAAATAAAAAGCACCAGGATTATCCATGGTTTTTAAGGAATTTGCTTTTTTCTGAGTTCACTTAGGCTCTGGATTTCAGTGGAAAACAAATCCCTGAGTCAAGGAGGAGAACTTTAAATGCTGAGTGGTTATAATGAGGAGACTTTAGAATACAAGTGTCAATTAGGTCCAAAATCTACATAGGAATTTCATTAACCCTCTGAATGAGTTTGTTACTAGGATGCAGTGTAAACTCCCAAATCACCGCAAAAAAAGGCTTTTTAACCTCAGTGGTTTGATTTTTACCTGCTGGAAATAAACTTGAGTAGCAAAATCAACCGTTAATAGTTGTCACACTTCTCAATCAGTGTAGGTCTTCTGCGGAGGAGCCGTGTGCCTCTGAAGTCAATTGGGTTCCTCTGGAGGCCGAGGTAATGTAATGAGGGACCAGTCTGACAGAGAGCCAGGCTCCTCTCTCTACAATCACATAATTAATCTCCTGATTCTACCACTCACCATGTCATGACAGATATGTTTGTGTTTGGTGCATAATGGTGAAGTGTTCTGTGCTTCCCGCATGCCTCTGTTTTGGAAAACAGTTATAAAGCCCATTCCTTTACAGCCTACAGAGGGTTACAAACAAAACAACACTCCCTTTGGGCCCTATTAGAAGACAAAGAGAGACACACACACACACACTTCTCAAGCAGGTACCCTAATAATATGTCGGCAATTTAGATAATGACTTGGAGTGAGATAAACTGAAGTGTGTATTACAGGTAATTGGATCTGCAGTGTGTTGGCTACCTAAGCATATATGTGGTTGTGTATTGTGAGCTGGTTCCTCAGCTTACAAGGGCCACTAGGAGATGGACTGTCATTGATAAGCATTGTAAGGCTTTCTAGCATATGCAGTGATAATGGCTGATTTGAGCACACACCCACGGACATCATCAGAGCCCGAAGCAAATCAGAACTGGCTTCGGATATCTGGCTCTGGACGAGGCAGACTTTACATCATTTCTCCTTAGATCCCCGACTCTCACGAGCACGTCCAGTTAGTCGGAGGATGACAAATACAACACCCGGGGCTGTCAGAATGATCAAGTTGAGAGAGTTTTTTCCTCCAAGGTGAAGCCTAGAAAAGTTGGAGCCATAATGAGAGTTGTCAAGCCTGTGAGGTGAAGCGCAGAGTATGGCAGGCGGTGGGAGCAACGCAAGGATGCCTTTGGGGGCCTGGTGGGCTGGATCTCCTTGGCCTTTAAAGAGATTACCTTGGCAGTGTAAGGAGCAGGTCTACCCACAGGGTTTAGGAGGAGATAGGCCAAGTAGCCCATTACCAATACTGCAGAGGCTCTCACAAGCTTCATTAATAATCTGATGATGAATCACTTTAATTGGACCTTTATGGCTGTTGTCTAATCCCTAGTCCCATCTTCTCAACCCTCTTCCTAATGGGCTGGTAGTTTGTTTTTATTTCACACAATAACAATTTTTTTAATTGATTAAGTTTTTGTTACTTATTGCGTGAAGGATGGGTTCGATAAATAGGAATTGTGGCTAATGTGATGGCTCTTTAACAAAGCGTTCCTTTCTATCAAAATGCCTAATTTGCAGTCTTTGTTGCGATACGTCCATATGGTTCAAAGTAGTGTCTGTTTTAAGACTACACACAGGGTCAGATTTCTCCCACTCTTAATTAGATGAGGGATGGTCTAATTAAATCAAATTCATTATCCTCAGCTCTAGAAATCAAGAGGCTCTATTGGAAATAAGGTTAGGCTCCCCCTCATCCATCATGCCCTAACTAACCAATTTACAGGCCAGCCTTTTGCATGAGGCATTATTACCTTGTCATAAACACTTACCTTTAAAATCCTCGAATCAAGCCGTGATATGCTAAGCTTTTATCACATTAGTTTGTGCTACTGTGTCAGCCTCTTTCTGCCTAAGATAAAGTAGGCTCCGAATAATTATATTAGCCACATAAGGCGGAGACAGTGCAAACGACTGCTATTTAAAGCTGGCTGATAATTCTGTATAATTAAGACATAGTACAGTTCCCCCCACAGAAGAGGGATCGAGGGCTTTTCTGTGGTGAAACAATGAAAAACAGAATTAACTGCTCTGTATTCATGCTTTTTTTTCAAGCAAGAAGTCCTATGGACTGAAAAATCACTCTAATGTCACATTTATCTGTGAAGAATTTCCCTCTCTTCTTTGGCTGCATGTAAGTCGAAATACCGGTAACTATATACTTGGCCACAATGTCTCATTCCTGCAGCTGTGAGTCACGAGTCACTCTGCGTCCATTGTCTAGGAAACACAAAAAGCGACCATCGTGATTATTCTGAGCTCAACTGATCTATCTGAGCAGACGAGCCATTCATCATACGGCTATATTGCTGATGCCAAAAGTGATTTAAATTCTGTATTTTAATAAAATGTCACTGCACGTTTTCACAGTTCAGTTTTTTTTGCATATTTATGTCTGATTAGCGCAAGTATAGCATGGGAGCAGTCTGGTAAAGATGGGAGAATGCTGTTGCTTAAAATTTATAACAGTCTACCATAGGGACACAAGCCCTTTAAATGCTGCGTGGTGGAGGAGCCATATTCTGAAACACATGAGGCCTGTCCTCTGATCTGTGTTGGAAAGTGAATTAGTAAGCTCCATTCTAAAGCCAGTGATAGCAATGGGCTGAGCAGTGATTTGTTGGCAGTGTATATTACAGCCCACGGACAGAGAAGTGCGTGTGTGTGTGTGTGTGTGTGTGTGAGGGATAGGACAGGGGGCCTTATCACTCAGTGTTTACTCACAGTAAATTGAGTTGAAATAATAGTCTTTCTCTGAGGCCAAACAATGGAGCAGGCTGCAGGCCGAGGGCCCAGGCTGGTGCAGAGACCTGCGCCACTTCAAAATGAAAGGCTGAGCCCGGGGCCATGGGGAGGAGGCACGGTGGGAGTGGGGGCCTTTATGTGCATGGCTACACCAGTCGTGGAGCAGACACCCCTCTGACAGGCACCTGGGTAGGACAACGGGGAGAGAGGAGCGTGGAGCAGGGAGGGGGTTGGAGGTTGGTGGAGGGGTGGAGTGATGAGGCCTCGGGGCTCTGTCATTAGGTTGGTGGTGGAGAGGAAGATGACTGCCCCGAGGACAGAGGAGCGACAGGTCCCGGTGGGACAGCGACCACAACCTCTCATTCCCCTGGGTCTGCACTGGGACTGGTGGGACGTGTCAGTCTGTTAGCTAATACCCCCACCACCCCCTCTGCCCTTGCTTCAACATGCTCTCATGACTTCTGGCTATGGGTGAGCTCCAGGAGTCTAACCTGCAGAGGGAGCGTGTGTGTGTGTGTGTGTGTGTGTGTGTGTGTGTGTGTGTGTGTGTGTGTGTGTGTGTGTGTGTGTGTAAGCAACCAGAGAGGCAGAGGCTGAAAATGAGAAGCAAAGAGAGCATATCCATGAAGTGCGCGGATCCTCCTATGCCATTGTTTCTGCGTGTGTGCGCTTCAGCTGCACCTCAGCTCTGCCTCTTCCCCTTCATTTATCATTCTGCACCATAAAGTGCTGCCACAGCATTATAGAAACAGCTGCTTTTTTCAGACAGCCACAGAGAATAGGCTGCTCCCCCGCACACAAAGACACTCCTGGACCTAAAGAGAGTGTAAAATTGGTGGGTGAATACAAACCTTTTTCCTTGCTGAGAAGGCTGACCACGGGTGTCACTGCGGCAGGAGACATTGTCATTGCATCTGAAGACAAATAAGCATCCATATCGGCCCAATCATGTAAACAATGCATGGCAGGGGCACCAGTGAGTCACAGCCAAACATGCAGCTACAGCTGCTACTGCATCACACTCTTTCTTGAGAATTTATATCAGGCTGTTTAACCAGGCCTCGTATGTATGACTCATCCGAGTCGGGGCACCTGTATCTCTGTGAGCTTCACCACAACGTAATGTCAATTTATTAAGAGCTGAGCTAAAGCAACAGGAAAACAAACCTTGTCGGGGCTCTGTTAGGGGTCATAACGCAGTCACTAAAGGGCCGCAGTAAACCCACTAAGTTGGCTCGAGGTAGACGCCGCGGGGCCATGCAGATACACTGTCGGTTGTGTTTGTGGGGGAGACCATACGTGCCGTGCCATGCTTCGCCATTCCATTTTGTGCCTTGAAGGCTCCACGCGCAGAAAAGGGAATTTTGTCGAACCTGTTCTCTTCCAGCTGGAGAGATGAGATTTTACACTCCGCCAACCACATGACAGAGAAATGCCTGGTGTGCGAATGAGTGGATGTGTGGGAAAGACAGAAAGCAGAGAGAAAGAGCAGAAAGGGCATTAAACAACTCCTCTGCCAGACCTCCTGGGGCAAAATGCATGCTTGAATACTTTAAGACACGAACAAAATAGTTTCACAGTAACATTAGCCGCTGCGATGGAGAGAGAATTTCCCTTTCAAGATTAAACACACAAACGCACACATACACAATGCAGGTTGCAGCAAGTACAGACAATTCATTTATTGTTCTTTTAAGGTTATTTGTACCTTGTGTGGAATGTATATCATATAGATAACAATGACAAAATTATCGACAGAAATTTTATGTGCTACAGGTGTTTTTGTTAACGCTAACATTAAAACAACAGTTTTGTTCTATAAATGTGATATATAACAATGATTTGCCCTTGAATATGTGAGTATGCATGGCCATGCAAATAAAAAACCTCTTTTTTTTTCAAAGCAAGTTGCATACATAATACATACATGGACCATATAGAGGATTTTGTAGTAAATTTTCTAGTAAATTTGTTGACTATACCTTTATCAGCATGTCTGACTTGGCCGATAATGGAAGAAATATTCAGATCCTTTACTTAAGTAAAAGCAGTAACACTGCAATATAAAATACTAATATATAGTCCTGATTTAAAAATGTTTCCCATAATTCAAAAATATGGCTCCTGTGAGTGTTATACCATTAGATATTGTATTATTGAATTATTAGTAGTATTTTACTGTGCTTGGTCAAGGTGAAGTTAATTTTATGTGCTTTTTTTATTTTATAAGATCATCATATGTTTTGTATTTAAAGTCTTACTCTGTAAAGTAACTAGAGCTTTAATGGACTGAAAACTAAAAAAATCTCACTGAATTGTAGTTTAATGGTATAAAAGTAAAAGTATATAAAAGTGTAAAGTGGCATTAAAAGGAAATAATCAAGTGAAGTACCTCAGATTTTGGCTTAGTACGGGTGCTTAAGTGAGTGTATTTAGTTGCGTTCCACCAGTGGTCATTTATAGCTAAAACTAAGGGTTAAGATGATTTCAGATATTAATTATTGTTCTTGCACCAGTGTGCATGTGTGTATGTACAAATGGGAACCATATTTGTGCAAGAATTGAAAAACATGAACTCAAAGTAGCAGAAATCGGTGTCTAATCTAATCTTTAATCAGAAATAAATATTACTGTGTTGTTGCAGATTAACTCTTAACAGCTCCCTCGATAAACCATTCATAAATTCCAATAATAATATAAGAAATTTCAGTAAATTAAATTGGTTTACTTTGTAATCACATGTCTATCACGTGTGTCCTGGTTGAATGCTGAATTTATAACCTCTTTTATTGGGTCAGAAGTAAAATAGGGAGCACTTGGTATACAACAGCTTTACATCATATTTTTAAATTCTAATATAAATTCTATTTGAGCCAAAAAAAAAAAAATTAAAAAAGATAATGATGTTGCAAAATGACCTTTCTTTCCCTCTCAAAGACCCTAGAAATTTGTAGGTGGTCTCAATAATGTAGCTGATGGTCTTTAGTGAAACAGCAGGTTTTTGGTTTGCTCTGCGGTGTGTGTACGCCCCTCTGTCTGTTTGACACATTCCTACACTGCACCCCTCTCCAAGGCTCCTAACTACCAGTCAGTCGCCATGGTTACAGCCATACATCCATGCCAGCCCTTCACACTCAAAGACATATTTGTTTGGCTAGTGTAGCTACGTTCCTGACAAAAAAACACAGCTTTTTTAGCATAACACCTGCTAATCTTGGGATTTGGCTCTTTGAAGAGGATTGCTGATCAGAAATTCAAATATATTATTTGAATGCTAATCTGAATGTTAATCCCTGGCCCCCGGGTCTTAAAGCATCCTGTCTTTCAATAACAATGTTTATTTTTCATTTGCTTTCCTTTTTCCATTTTCTCTCACCCCCGCCCTCCCACCCCTTATTTAGCTCCGCAGTCCCTCAAGGATATTAAAGGTGGACTCATCTTTTAAAGTGTGTGGCAATTTAAGAGCATTGATTTGGGTGCCCCTATAAACGTGGGTTATTATCTTTCTTTTTGATAAGAATTTAAGGTAGTGGTTGCCCAGGGTGAAATGTTTGGTATCGATCATGCTTAATTAATGTATCCGACCAAAGTCTCTCAGACGCCTTTTCAAGATCTAATCTCCGCCGTGTCTAATTTTTAACTTTTGTCTCGCTATCTCTCTTCTTTAAAATTCTTAGTTTCAAATATAATGTCCATGTCATGAAAAGGCAAAGCAATTTTTTTTTAACCATTTTCATTATAGTTCTAGTTTATTTTTCTGGATGCTATCTGCGTGACTATGTATCTGTGTGGCTGAATGTTAGCAACTAAAGCAGATGAGTGGGTGGCTGGTCTGTGAGTTCTTTAAATTATGTTTTAGTTCAGATAAATAAATGTCAAGAAAAAATGGAGAAGATAATGACAGACAGACCATACCAAAACATATACATCCTTATAAAAACTACTGCTGCTTATTGACTTATCTGAGTAGTTAACATGGTGTACATTACTATATAATTGCTTACTGTATATCTTTATCCAGCCAGCAGACTTTACCGTACTTGGTGTTCTTTTGATATCTCCTTCTATAGTGCTGACTTTTGTCTTGGTTAAGACGCAGACACAGAGAATCAAGGGCAGCAGGATCACAAACACATGAATCCGGATCTTGTGAACAACATCTAATTCCTGGTTGCCTCACATTCTCTCCCCCCCAAACTAATTTTGGGCTTAGACCGAATCTCTGTTAAGTAAACAGAGCCCCCTCATACAACCAGCCTCCATCACAATGATCTCCAGATCATCTCTGCCCATTAAAACCTGGGCAAACACTTTACTTCACACCAATATACTAAAGACTGGAGGAAGACAAGAAGGGGAAACACACAAGGGCTTTTTTTCAGTCTTTCCCAGATTGTCTCTCTTTCTCCTTTGCTACCTATTAATCCAGTATCTTTCAGCCCTGGTAAACTCCTCAAGATGGACATTGCTTGGTTCAGGGTGGAAAGGGGTCAAGCTCCACTGGCCTCTGCACAGAGCTGTGGAATTTTTCATTAGTGCACAGCTGGGTCACAAGTGGCTCCAAAGCCGTCTTAATATTGTGTAGGCCCACAGATTAGGAGCGGAGAAAAGAAGCCAAAGCGTGATGCTCTCCACCAGACCCTGTCTTTGCATATTTGCAGACTTGTGCTTTAGAACACCTCATATTACTGTTTGTTTTATTTCTTAGACCCAGAACCTCTGGGTCAATAGTAATTATAAAGCCCTCCAATACAAATGTTGTTTTTTAACCATTCCAGCGCTGAATCTGTAAGATGAGTCCATTTATTTTCTTCCAATAAAGAAAGTAAAGTATCTTAGCGTTGGTCAAAGCCTCCCCTACATTTTTTACTTTATGATTTAATATAGTCTTTGAGAATTTATTGTGATGTGGACATGAGATCATAATTGTTTTTATTCTTCCAAAAGTGATATAAGCATTGTGACTTGTAGTCAACTCTCTTGAGTCAATCTCTCATAAAAAAGAAATAAAAAAAAGAAGCCTTGTGTATCCGTGGGCAGTTATAGACAGCAATAGCTGTATAACATGTGATAGCCATTACACTTATTGTAGCCATCACTCTCCCAGTTCTTTCAGAAGCAGCAATCACTCGCGGTGGCTCGTCGAGCGGGCCGAGCTCTTAATGGCAAGCTCTGCTCCACCTCACGCAGATTAGCTTGGAAGGAGCAGAGAAACAGAGACCCAGCGATGGAATTATAAAGACTATATAAAATGTGTACGGATGATTTCAGAGGTGCTTTTTAATGGGAGCTGCCCAGGGATTTTCTGGTCGGTTCCCGGCATCTTGCTTTGAGAGGGACCACACTTGTAAACATGTCACATCTCCAGCGGTGATGGCCCTCACAAACTGCTTCACTTACCGGAGTGAGAAAAGGCAGAGCACAGCACTTTTTAACAGCCTTGTAATTCACAGTCTTTTAATTTATTTGTTTAAGGATCAACTCCACTTTGAGAACAGGTAAAAAGTAATCAGGGTGGAAAAAAGCCAAAATGCAGAAAAACACACATCTTTACAGTCGTCATTTCTCCACTGGTGCTGTTGCTCAGAGTATTGTTTGTTCTGAGCTCTAAAAACTGGGCCTAAATGCAACGTTGCACTCATTTTACATACTCAGGAACACCAGCTGTCCAAACAGCATCATGTGTGCCTGCCTGCTTACTCTTGTATTTAGATGTGTACTTAGCCTCCTCTGCTGCCCAATACACTGTCCTTTTCACTCCATGAGCTTTGTTCTACCTGTGTGGCTGGGGAGGATTATTTCCATGCTGTTTTCCTAGTGACTCATTAGCAACCTAGTGACTCATTAGGTCGCTTGATGCTGCAAGACAATTCTCAGCATACCGCTGTTGCTTTTGGAGCTTTGTAGGAACACGCAGTATTCACTGTATGTGGCGTCACGTGTAGCCTTATCTCTTATATCTCATATAGAGTGACACAAACAAGTAGACTTATTAAGAAAGATAAATGCACACTATTTGCATGTTTTTTGGGCTCTTGCAGTTAGAATACACATGGACGGCTCATCCTCAAACAGTATTTCAAGCATTGAGTAATCTGTGAAACACACAGCCCTTGGAATGAGATCATTTGAATAACGACTTAAGGGTTAGGATTTCTTTGTGCAGCTGTGCAGTATAGCGTTATGTACAGATATGCCTGGGACGTCTGTCTGGCCAGGGACTCGTCTGAGGAGCCACACATTCCTGCACATAGGAGCTCACGCTGCCATAGAAATAAAGTGGCCATATTTATTTTCACAATAGCAGACGTGTGGGATAGATGATCCTGGAAACACTTCGCTCCAGACTAACTGTAACCGGTGTCTTTTTACAGATTCACTATAGTTCTATTCAGGAGCTATTACTAACTGTGTTCCCTCTGAGATGTGGGGCAGGTGCATATGCACACACTAACACATCGAACACATCTCCGCTATTATCTTTGCAATGCCAAGTGCAATCAGCTTGTCTCATTCCTCCCCTGTGGGCTCGCAGGCAGTCAGTGCTGTGCTTCAGTGCGGGGAACAAGCAAACCCTGTGGCCAGAGCTGTGTGATGAAGAAGGCACCTTTGGGCCATTAGTGGTGTACACGTCTCCCGTTAATGTGTTTTACTTTTACCTGCTGGGAGTTTAATTAAAAAACAAAGAGCCTCAATTTAAAGGCCATTATTATGCTAATGTAGTAAGCACGGGATGGTGATTAAGCAGCTTTTAGAGCTGACTGGAGCTGGCCCTTGGGATCAGAAGGATGGCACTTTTTATTTGGCTTCATTACTCCCCATGAATCTATGCTCCAAAGAGAAATGCTGATACTATGAAACAAGGTCAGCTACTGAGATCGTTTATGGAGACAGCATTATCTGTCCCACTTTTTTGTACTGTGCCACACATGAAAGTTTCTTTTAACCTCCTGCTCATAGAGACAGAATGGGAATCAGGATATGCTTTTATTTACATGTGCACAACCACTGAAAGGAAAACTTTCTTTTGGAATCTGCTTTTATCATCTGTCCCTCTGCAAGCAATCAAACACTTGTATTAGCTCGATTCATGTTGCTATTTTTACACCAGTGCAGTCAGCATCTAGTGTGTGTGCTACATCTAGAGGACAACAGGACCATACATAACAAAGTAATTTTCATGATGTGGAGTCAAAGTTGAAAGGTTTGCCTTCAACATCTGGGCATCAAATGTTTTCCTCTTTAGCTGAAGCCCTTGATACTGTAACTAAGAACCAATTTTCAAATGTCTCACGAGGAGCGGAGAAGTGGCGTTTAAACTGCTGGCTGGTTGAGACGGAAATGTTTGTTCTCTTTCCAGACGAGTTATCTGTTAATTTTGACTAATAAGGTAATTGTTATCATTATTATTAATATTTGGTTAAAACATATGAAAAATTTAATGCAAGAGTTTGACAAAGATGCTTTCTTGCCGTGAGTTAGCTGAGAGGATCAATACCGCCCTTATATCTGTTACGATAAAGATAAGGCTACATCCAGCGGCCAGTTAGCTTAGCATTAAGACTGGAAGCGCAGAAACAGCCCTGTACAAGTCCAGTCTAACCGGGTTATTGCCAGACTATTTCTGGTTATTTTCAGTTGTGATGGTAGAGTAGATATAGGGAAGAAAGCAAATAAGCATCTTTCTTTTAATGTTGAACTGTTGCTTACGTTTTTTTACACGACTGTTTCATGTTGTATTCTGTCTCGCCCTATGCTAAGGTAATCTAGCATGCTATATATTTAGCCGATGGATATGACGGTGGTATCCATCTTATCATCTAATATTTCCCTAAATTTTTAACTATTCCATTAAGTTCCACATCTGTTGTCCTGGTCATCTACGCTTATCTGCCGAGGAAAGACTGATTCGAGATCTTGCAACTAAATCAGAAAATATCGTGCGTGCAGGTTTGACTGATTGCTCCACATGCCCTTCGTCCGGCCCAGAGGCCCTTGTCTGACCTGCCTCCCGGGCCTCATCTCTCACCTCGGCAATGATTGGCATGGCCACAGGTTTCCTGCTCAAACAAGAGAGCCCATCTTCAAAGTAATAGCTTACAGCTGCTGCCTGGATAATCCTCATCCCCTCTGTCTTTGAAGGGATGCGGTGACATAATAGCCCAGGCTATTCTTCCCTAAATTGTTATGGTGTTTCTCCAAGTGTTGTTCAATAGCAAAAGGGGAGTAGGTGAGACTGTTGCATGTGTTGCTAAATGTAGCATGATTATCAAGCGCCATAAGCAGCTCCATACTCTGCCCCTTCCCCCTCTTCTCTCTTATTCTTCTGGGTTTCTTTTATCCTGCCCAGTCCTCCTGATGCTTATCACTGCGGCAGAAGCATTAAAAGTAATGTCTGTAGAAGGGAAATCATTGGCAACATGTGGTGAGAGCTTAAGATGTTGTCACACTTTAAGTTACCCGTAATCTGTTCAAAGGGAGAGTGCATAGTTCTCCAAAGTGCCTGGAAAAGGGGAGAAGAAGAAGAGCAACAGAGAGGCCGAAGTCTCTCAGCTGCACTTGGCCCGGCTGAAGTGTTCATCAGACAAAATAAGTGTCGGTCCCTGATGGCTTTTGTCTTCTTCATAATACAGTTTTTTGTTCTTGTCTGTGGTTTTTTTTGTGTGTGTGTATGCGGTTTTTTTTGCATTCGCTAAAAGCACAGCTTGTAGTATTATAAGCCTCAACTGCGTGATAATCTGTCACGGTGAGGAGGAGAAAACCACAGATAACGTAAGAAAGAACAGACAGGGGATTACAGGTATGTGGACACAGGATTAAAAAGAAGGACGTAATGATTCTTCTGGGAGAGAGCTATGTGCTGAGATGGGCTCTTTTTTTTTTCATTTATGAGTCCAGTTCTGGGGAGGCCTGGGTAAATATTGACAGTTCTCTCTGGTTGAGATGCGGCCATTGATCCACACAGGAGGGTCTCATCGCTTGATCTGTGCGCTCAGGTGTGGGAGGAGGCAAGGCGAGAGCTGAGACGTGGGTTGTCATGCTGGTGGTCTTCTTTGTGGTGTCTTTTAAACACAGACTAGCTTAGGGGTGCTGATCAGCCTGACTCTGCGACACCAGGAGTCATGTTACCCAAGCAGCTGAATGTCCACAAAGTGGATTTTAGGCGAATACAAGTCTTAGTGGGATGGGTCGCTGGGATCAAGTAGAGGCAGAACGTGGTAAATGATCACCTAAAATCACTTTAAGTCTGATTCCAGTCACATCTACAGCACTTTGATATCTTTAATATCCCAGTAGAGCTTTACAGAGCGCTGTGAAGTCTCTTTTTCAGCTAACATTATCAACAGCGCCTGTTGATCAGTTTTTCTATATATAAAATTATCATTTACATCTCCTCCTCTGTCTCCCGTTAGCATACTGGCCCACTGGCCTGGTCCTCAAACCACTAATCAGGTAATGTTGGGGAGGTTGAATGGCGTGCCTCCCCCTGGTCAACCTTCACTGCTCACACAGCGGTGTTGTTTTAAAGAGCATTCTTTAGCAGCTGAACTTGGAAAGGTATTAAAGTGGGATTAGGCTCCTCCACAATCCACTGCTTGTGTCATTCAGGGAGTTTGTGTTCTCCTCTCCCCACTGCCACCTCCCCACTCCTCCTCTGTTTGATTGTGGCTAGCCGCAGGAGTGGGACTGACTGTGCCTTTCAAAGGAGAGGGGTAGGGTTAAATCCCTAGTCCACTGCTCCCTGCTAATTCTCCTTGTTCCTTAGAGAAGGATTTACTTCTGCTGCCAGCTTCTCAAAGGCCTTCTCTGCCCATCCGAAAAGTCGCCGTTGCCTTCCTGTGGAGGTGTGGTTGCCATAGAAGGGGCGTCATGCGTGGCTATTCCATCTGAACCCCGCTGAGAATGGGGACCAGGGACTGAAAACAGGCAAAAAGTCCGGATTAGACCCGAGGACAAAGCAGGACAGGAAGATTCCAGAAGGGACGAATAGGAATTACAGCAGCAAAAATAATGCAAAGTGACAGAGAGGGGAAATAGAAAAATAATGGCTTACAAGATTAGACTCGGCGAGGAGAAAGAAGAAAGGAAAGAGGGCTGAATGAGAATGTTTTCATCTAGATGAGAAGATTTGAGAGAGCGGTCGTAAGTGAATGCTGAGTCCTGGACGTATCAAAACCGTGCTAACAAGTCATTTCCTCAACTTCTTGCTCTCTTTCTTAGCCTAAGCCGGCAATCATTAGCTAAACATTAGAGTTGGAGCTGGGAACTTGTCTTGACAGATTCATCACCTCTGTTCCACTGATCCCTGCATGTAGCACGCTAATCCCTCTGAAAACTAGAAACAAGTCCCTGAATATTCAGTTTATCTTTACATGAGTGTGTCGTTGTAAGATTTTCTTTTTAAAAAATCTTTTTTTATCAGTAGTGTTATTAGTGTTATTAGTATTTTTTGTTGTTGTTTGTTTGTTTGGAGGGTTTTTTGAAGTTTTGTTTAGAAGATAGATCCAGGTTGGCAGGTCACTTAAACTAGAACCCTGCTTGTTTGAGAAACACGCCAAAAGTTCTTTTTCAAGGGATTATCCTTGAGGTTTTTCCATAGTTGAATAATAATCTTCTTAACTTATTGTAATAAATGAAAGATTAAAGGATTTCATGAACCCTGTGAGTGCCAGTTTCTGATATCTCTGTTGTTTTGCTGCTGCATGATGGTTAAAAAGAAAATAAGACGCTATAACTGCCGTTTTCTGTGCCAGATACAGGTGGCGATTTTGATCCTAATGGATGAAACCAGCACCATAACCTGTCAATTGATGTGATGTAATTAAGATAGTACAACATTTTGCTCTGCTGATGCTGATCTGAGAAGTGAAGCAATTATTTTACCAAGCTGAAAAGATAACAACTCATCTTCTTTTCAGCATGCATACAGCTGCTCATACACATGCACTTACACGTGTGAACACACACACACACACTATATCAGTACTCAATCAGCACCTATAACAACATTACCATAACAAAACCATCCTTTGGTTTCCCTCCGCTCATATTTACACATTATATTCATCACTATCGCTCATCCCTGTCCCAGACCAGCAGATGATGTCAATTGCTCCTCTTGCTGCCTCTCTGCCTTGCACAATGAAATAGATGTTCGCCACAAATAGATAGGCGGTTGCCAGCTGTCTTCCAGACCAGGGCAAACAAAGAGGCCACTAATAAATCCAGCTTTATGGCTGGACAAGATCAACCACACTCCCGGCCTTCTTACTCCATTTAATGTGGCTTCTTCTGAACAACAGAGAACAAATTAAATGCCTCTCAGTCGCCAATAAAACAATGCAAACATCTTCCTGAAAGGATATAAGAGAAGATGGAGGCAGGGTTGCGCCATTGAGGCATGATATTAGACAGTAAGATGAAATATGAACAGACTAGAGGGCAGCCCAGTAGTCAGCAATGAATCATGGTCTCTGATATGGTATCAGATGCATATAGAGTATGGTGGATATGAAAGAAATGTGTAAATTGTCAGCAAAGGTTTGATTGCGATCATCAGGATTTGGTGATCACTGCCCTAGAAAATTATCCAGCCTCTTTGTTAGATTTGTGAGGCGGTTTGGGTGCCCATGACTGAGCTCACTTGGAATGATGCAGGGTTGGGCACACCCCAGAAATTTTAACAGATGAGCTGCTGCCAAAAGGAGTCACCTCCTCGGCTGCCCACAGGATCAGCAAGCCAACTTGACTCTTAATCAAAAACCCTTGATGGGCAACTCAAGAAAAGGCTATGGGACAAAACAAAGCCACACGCCTGGCCAAAGAAAAGCACTTTAGGTGACACTATGTAACTTTTACTGAAAAGCAAACACTGTAGCCACTAATGACAATTATAATTATAAGACAATTATAACAGTAAAAGATAAAACATTGTAGCACAAGAAGAGAAGAGCTGCCAAGGCAGTGAACTACATATTAGCCACCAGTTACTGATTATACCAGAACAAGAAAGGTTGTATCTACAAATGCTTGGGCGTATTGAACTGATGAATGATGCGTTCTATGATGCATCGTTTCTACTTTCCATTTCTTAGAAGAGAATGGTCTCATTTCAAAGCAAGGCTCTGTAGCTTTTTGCTGAACAGCAGCCAATGTGGCCACAAGTGGTATTTGTAGGGTTATGAAAAATGCTTAAAGCTAGTATAATAGGAACAGAAGTAGCAAAGAAGTCTGTGAGCTACCCCAGTAATGTCACTGAAACATTATCTCTAAAGAGTTTGCTACGTTGGCTGATATGAGCCACCATAAGCTACTGGTCATACCAGACCACGCAAGGCTATAGCAGCAAAACCACTGACTGTATTGAACTGAGCAATGGTGCATTTTATTTCTTATGGCTTTAACTTTTCATATAGTTTAAATAATTATTGCTCCATTTCTTTTTTTTTTTCATAAGTTACGGTATTGCTTTAAAAAAAAACTCTCCTCTGTCATAAGCACACCTCCAATTTTTTTTTTTTTTTTTACTTCCTCTACAGGTTGTTTGCGACCAAGTGCAGCGGCTGTATGGAGAAGATAGCCCCCACAGAGTTTGTGATGCGCGCTCTGGAGTGCGTCTACCACCTGAACTGCTTCTGCTGCTGCGTGTGTGACCGGCAGCTGCGGAAGGGCGACGAGTTTGTCCTGAAGGAGGGTCAGCTGCTGTGCAAAATCGACTACGAGAGGGAGAAGGACTTACTCAGCTCAGTTAGCCCGGATGACTCAGACTCAGGTGAGCCCTCTGCACCCTCTCACACCGGGGTGAGAACAACACGGTGGTGTTATCATCATATGGCACTAGGGTGTTGTATTCTGTATGCTCCGTTCCAACACAGTGGTAGCTAACATAGACATCCACCATAATGGATGTAAACTGAATCTGACTGGTTTTAGTACTATATTAGTGATATTAAAAGAAAAAAAATATTAAATTGTCCTTAAACTAGTTGCCAGATCATGTGCTGGGACATCTGAGATTTTTCATCTTGCATGCAGCCCAGGCAGTAAAAACTTCTAACATGGCTCCATCTGCAGCTTTTCAATGGCTGATTTTGTAGCATTCTAATTCAAGAGGGGAGCGTAGGTTTACGATACAGTAGGAAGTGGAAACAGGACAAAGCCAAGCCACCCTGTATTAATGGCTCTCCATGCGTGGGTAGGATCTGGTGCTGGAAAGAATTAAATCACTGTATCATGGTGAGTGACAGAGGGATTTGGGGCCTTTCTGCAGAAAGCCTGCTCCTCCGCTCTTATCAGCTCTAGTGTTCCTCGCCTATAGCTTCCACACACAATGAGGCATCTCGCCAAGCCTCACTGTTCACTACCATCTGGCTCACATTTAGACATGCACAAAAGCGGGGAATTTGTCAAATACATCTGTGCCTGTGTCAACTTTTGTCAACTTGTGGGAATATTTGCTCTGCGTCTTCCTCGTTTGGTTGTGTCCCGACAATATCGCACAGGCATGTCTTTTGTGCAAGTCTCCTCATTTCGACATGGAGAAAATGTTGACATGAACAGAGGTTAACCTCAGCATGTGGCAGATGAAATGTACGTCTTCAGCGGAGAAATGTTGATACTTATCAGATAACAGGAGACACTGAGACATCATGTGTGCCTCTCCTTACAGCCACTAGGCCCCCAAATCATTAGTATTCATTAACAACACCGCTGCTTTTGATTTGGAAACACTTGCTTTCAGCCCCACATAGAAGGATAATCAGAGGGATTTTTTGTTAGTTTTTTGTATTATGTTTACGTAGCTTTGTGGCCTTTCTGGCAGGTGAAACTGAGAATGGGTCAGTACAGGAGTGATCCACTGCTCACAATGAATTAAGTAACATATTTCATGAAATTGTTTTGTTTTTTTACCCCTAAGAGGAGAAAGCTTACTATTGTTTTGGTGCCTTTTCCAGTACAAACACATTCATGATCATTACATTTTAGAATTACTGTTTTAGGTAATCAATTTTTCTGGCTGAGTATTGAATATGTAGTTATTCTATGTAATAGCTGCAAACAGCAATCTGACTTTAATGTAAAAAAATACTTACTAACAGACATTAACAGAAATCTAGTAAAACCTAATTATTTCGTTTTAATGGCATATTGTAGGACAGAAGCATAGAAATACACTGATTTTACAGCCTAAAACTGTAAAATCCTGCTGCTGACAGTAAAAATCTAGCCATCCATATGAAAGCTGTCATAATTTTAAGTATTTTAGGTCTGAAATAGAGCTAAAAATGTGACTGTCTTGCTGTGTCACAGAAGATGCATTTCCCATATGTACTTGTACTGTATGCCTTTTTCATGTTGCACTTGATGTAGTATTCTTATCAGAGATTGATATAGTATAAATCGGACAAAGCTGAGTGCAATACATTACATGTGACGCAGTGTCCAGTTCAATGACAAATGTGCATATTTCATAGTGCTCTCCAAGAGCAAGAGCCGTAGACTTCTGTAACTCTAATCGTGCATGTGGCCTTTTCCTTTCGTAATAAATTGATAACAAAGTATCAAAAACACATGTGTCTCCTTTGATTGTGTGAATCTCCCGGAGTATGGAAGAATGAAAATGTATTTATCAGCAGACTGTCACTGACTAAAAGGGTGTAGTCAGTTCAAGCTTGTGCTGATGATACAGAACAAATTATTTTTTCTGCAGAGAAAAGTGACGATGAGGAGTTGGACATCAAGCCTGAGAAAGGCATAGGAGGCCAGGGGAAAGGGGATGATGCGAAGGATCCCAGGAGGCCCAAAAGACCTCGAACCATCCTGACCACTCAACAGAGAAGGGCCTTCAAGGCCTCCTTTGAGGTGTCCTCAAAACCCTGTAGAAAGGTAAGACAAAACTTAAATAATCTGCTACGACAAAGTGAGGAGAATTTAACTTTTTTTTTTTGATATTCCCTGGTCTGCATTTGGAGTAAAGTATATTTAGATGCTGACCACAAGCCCTACAGTAGTTTCACAAATAAAATTCTCAAATTAAAAAAAACCTCCCCCACCTCAGAGCTGAGCTTTGAAGTGGCAAGCAGCATTCTGTTCTGTGTTAACTGAGCCAGGCTAGTGTAACGCAGTCTGCCTGCACCAAATGTCATACTGAGATAGGAGAATTGCCTCCATGGCCCGGGCCTTAAAACAGTAACTGCACCCGGGCCAAGGCTTTGAAGAGGCAATAAGCAAGAGGTCCAAAAAGACCACTGCATTCATCCAACCCAACTGAAATCAAAGTGAGCCAATGTGCCTTTTGGGAAACATGGAAGATATGTTATGGAGGCAAAGTATTTCAGTGTGCTTGTGACGGTTGTGTTGTTTTCTTGCGGGATGCTGAAAGTCTTTTGTCTTGATGGTTTCAGGTGAGGGAGACGCTTGCTGCAGAGACAGGACTCAGTGTTCGTGTGGTGCAGGTGTGGTTTCAGAACCAGAGAGCCAAGGTGAGAGCAGCTAACACGGGATGAATTCAGTTTCGTGTCCGCACACAGATGGAACAGCCTTGTTCCATCTTTGAGTCCAGCTAATAAATTACCACAACTATGTGTGTTAAACTTATCACTGCATTCCTTTCACAAATGTAAAAAAAAAAGCCCAAGGAGTTGCAAATCTCGCTCACTCTTGCATTAAATGTCTACGCCCTCCTCTTTTCTGATTATTATCTTGTGAAACCCTTTGATTCTTGACAATGAAGTGCACTCAGATACTGAATTTGTGCAGTTCATTCGAGGGTGAACAGCGAGGAGCATCCTTTCTAAATTAAAGAGTGCATGTTAGTTTCGGGGGTCCCTCACAACTTTGACTCCTTCGTTTCAGATGAAGAAGTTGGCAAGAAGACAGCAGCAACAACAAGAACAACAGAATTCTCAGAGACTTGGCCAAGGTACGATACTGTACATACCCTGCTCACACAAAGGAAGCTCTTTCTATGGGAAATAGTTTTGTAGCTCTTTTGTTTTTCACATTTTCCAAATTTTAAAGCCCCCTTTCACACAAAAATATGTTTTGCTTATTGCTACTTCACTTGGTTGTATGAGCTTCATAGTGCAGAGTGATGTAGTCTGAGACGTGTGTTTTGTGGCATCTCTCAACTAAAACAGCTGGATGAATGATTTGTTTTGGGTGGATACAAACGTATTAGACACAAATTATTATTTAACACTAATTCAGGAAATATTATCTTTTCTTCTCCATGTAGTGTTGCAGTATTGTAAACCCTATTATGAGAAAGGAGCTTGTCAGACAAAAGAGCTGACAAATTTAATAATTACACTGAATTACAGATTGCAAATATATCACTGCATAAACAGGAACATTTAACATCAAGAATAAGTTAGAAATTCTGTGAAGCTGCCAAACAAAATGAATGGTAGACGTCATTTTGCAAAGCCACTGCAAAGGAAAGTGCGGGGGGGGGGCTCCAGTATTGAAGCCACAAGAGTTTTGTGTCCCTCTCACAAGTCAGTTTGCCAAGAGTAGTGTTTGTGAAGGGAGTTGTGGGAGAAGCCACGGGAAGGACTTTTGAAGGTTTCCATGGAAATACTAACAGACACAGGCAAGCAATCCAGGTACTTGGAAGATATTATACCCCACAGGCTCCAGACTCCCTTTATATTTGTGAGTATTATAGCAGTATAAGTTTTTTGTTCTGGCAGACTAAGAAAATTGCAAAACGAAAGTAAGATTTAGGTGAGCTTGTGATCTAAGATGACTAGACCTGTATGAGAAACTACAAGGAAGTAACGTGTCTCTACTGTCAATCTTGTCACCACCAGGGTTTTTCCCCCATTCAGCCCCTCCCTTCTGTGTGCACCCATTGTGAGTGGCTGCATTTACACAATATATATTTGCTCTCATTTCCTTGCAGAGGTAGTAATGTCCAATCGGATGGAGGGGATGATGAACTCCTTCACACCGCTGGCTCCGCCGCAGCAGCAGCTGGTCGCCATGGATCAGAACGGTTACAGCACAGACCCGTTCCAACAGGGGCTCACCCCCCCACAGATGCCCGGGGACCACATGAACCCATATGGTGAGCATCCAACCCCCCCCCCCCCCCCCGCCCCCCCAACCAAAAAAACACACACACACTCCTGCTCTAAAAAAACACACATGCCTATCCCTTGATCAACCTCATAGTTCCCCAGTGTGGGACATGTGTTCAAGCCACAGCTCCCCTGATTTAAGCTGCTCACAGAGACGTACAATCAGCTTCTTCTCCTCCCACATGAGATAACACAAGCGTGCTCATAAGCTATTGGTTTTGAAGTTCATTTTCAAATCTGTTTAATATGGGTTTAATTCTCCGCCTCCAGTTCTGAGACATGCCCTGTTACTGATGATGTTTTCCAATGGTGGTAAAAGCATGTGGTCAGAGTGGACAACTTGAGATGAAGTGCAATCCAAACAATGATCGAGGGTTGTGTGAGCTAATGAATCAGAATGGGAAAACAACAAGGCTCCGATTTCTGTGTGATACAGGGAAGAATTAAAATGCAAACAATGAGGGTGAGTCAATCAAGTGTTAGTCCACAGGATGTAACTGGAATAACACATTTCTAAGTGATGTCCTCAACAAGCCCCAGAGGGACTATTTCCTGAAGTTCATAACTTCCTTATAATTTGCCTCCATTTAGTTCTTCTCGGTAGTAAGAACCCAAATCCCCAGTCTCATCACTCTCCTTTGGTTTGGGGAAAAGAACAATATTGGCAAGGCGTTAAAAGATGTGTCTCAAATCACTGTCCCCGTTTTGTGCAACACTATCATTAAGATCCAGAGTGTAATAAAGTTAACTATTCCCTCCAGAGAAATAACATGTTGAGGTTTTATGAAAGGCGGAACCAGTTGCTATTAACCAGATCTTTTAGGAGGATGCCCCTTGTTTACATGCTCCCTCATAGACCACAATTGTCCCAGCGAGGGCAGCAAAAAGTGTGCTTTGATGATAACTAAAAAACAGTCTTCCCAATTGTGATGACACACAACAGCAATTTCTCAAAGTGACTATTAGTAATTATAATTTCCCAATGCTGCTATAAATCTCAAATACAACATTGCATTGATTTCACAGTCAGTGGGTTTTTGAATGACGCCTCTGCCACCGAGTGCTGACGGCTATCTCCGTGTTGTCTCTCTCCACAGGTAATGATTCTGCATTCCATGACATAGACAGTGACACGTCTTTAACCAGCCTCAGTGACTGCTTCATGGCATCATCGGAAGTCAACTCCATGCAGGCCCGCGTGGGGAACCCCATTGACCGCCTCTACTCCATGCAGAACTCTTATTTTGCGTCATGAAAGAGAAGAGAGCGAAAAACGTCAGCACAGAATAAACTGCCCATCTCAACCTAAAGCGCAATGGCCAGGAGTTTCTACACTAACATGGACAAGGCAGAAGAAACACCTCCTTACAGTAGCTCCTGGTTATGTGCTGAAGCTTACTCAAAGATAGTAAAACCACTTGTTGTAGGACAGTGAAGATTCCTGGGGGGAAAGACTTAAATATCGTTAGAGATTATTCGGTAGGATTGCTTATCTGTCACAGGAGATATTATTCTTTCTTTGTTCACTTAAAGAAAACAAGTAGATATTGAAGCCACTGATTTACACTCTCTCAAACCAAATAGCAGTGAATTTATACAGTGCATGATCGATTGTAAACTAAAACTTTTTGTAAGCCCTCCCCTGGTGAAGATGTGGTGTTTGGACTGTTTCTTCTTTACACTACATGGATTTCCATGTTCACCGTTAGCATTTTGATCACTTTCAATAGGTTTAGATATTGTGTTAATAGTAAATAGGTGCAGCATGTCTGCAAGAGTGACTGTACAGTTGTGTATGTATGAGAGTTTGTGGTGAGAAAGAATTGTTTAGAGGAGAAAAAAATGTGGAGAATTTGGTGGACAAGTAGGATCAGTGAAGTGTAAATACTCTCCCCAGGCAAATTGGATGTGCATGTTAAAAATGGAAAGCATTCTATTTATTTAACTATAACAGGCTCTTGAAGGTGCATATTAAAACTGAAAAAGCTTTATTTAAAAAGGAGAGCATTTTTTTTGTTGAGCAATTAGTGAGTTCATGAGTATCACAACTCATTTGTATGCCTTTTTAATATGAAGATTAACCCTTTTGTTTTGTTTTTTTCTTCAGCTAAGCTGTAAATGAGCAATGTTGCTATTTATTTCGTACAGACCATAAACCTTTTGTTGTCATTGTCATATGTGCATTCTCAAAATGTTAAAGTTGCTAATTGACCAAAGTTGACTGGTTTGATGAATAAACAATGTCTTTCTCCTGATAACATTAAATAAATGCCATTCAGTGATCACTCACATGGTAACATGCACCTGCTTCAATGAACGGCCTTTAAAAAGTATTCTCAACTTGTTATGTCAGGATTTTTTTTTTGCCATCTAAGCCATCATGAACATGTTGTGTTAAGTGCTACAGTGATGAGCAAAAGCTAACATGCTAAACTTAGACAGTGAACACATTTAACATGCCTGCTAAACATCAGCGTGTTCCCATTGTCGTGAGCTTGTTAGCATGCTGATGTTAG
Source organism: Lepomis macrochirus (assembly GCA_024633595.2). Classification (NCBI taxonomy): domain Eukaryota; kingdom Metazoa; phylum Chordata; class Actinopteri; order Centrarchiformes; family Centrarchidae; genus Lepomis; species Lepomis macrochirus. The sequence goes on from JALXJV020000005.1 coordinate 29,647,938, forward strand.
CATTTAGCTGAAGTACAGCTGCACAGAGGCGTTAGAGTGGGTGTAGACTCAACTGAAATTTGCAACTCGACTGTTAGCACAATCTGTTTACGAGGACGCTGAAGCAGAAACCTGTACATGTAGTCAAGGTGAGGTCGGAGAAAAGTTCAGGTGACATACCAATACAGCTGCACGACTAGAGTGCGAACCGCACCTATAACCTCAGGGCTTGTCGGTCGGCTGCTTGGAAGTACCATCTGGGTGCTCCTTCATCTCTTTGACAGATCCTTAATGTGGCCAAGCAAGCTTCCCACTGTCTGTTTAGTCATGTGACCACACCAATAAACAGCATATTTATGATGTTCTGTGTTACTATGACTCAATATATTTCTAATGTCATACTCTTGACAGGGTTTAATAATCTTGGCTGCTATTCCTGAGCAGAAGCAGCACATGAAATTGTCAAATCGGTGAGGATTTAGAGCACGAGCGCAGTGCGGTATATCTCTACTATCAAGTCTTCAATCTGACAGCCAGGTGTTGGACTTGTTGGCAAGGTTACACTGCCATTTATCTTTACTTGTGACACCAGTGGGCGAATATCCCCGGAAGCACCAGGCTGTGACATCATCTTAGTCTGGAACCTGATTGGATGAGATTCGTTTGAGTATGCAAATTGTTGAGAAATGGATCAGATCCAACTGACATGAAAAGGGCTTTTGGTTTTTTTACTCCTGAGGTTGCTTTGTTTTGGATATAAGAAATCTATGTCAAGTTAAACAGGAAACACTGTCCGTCGCTCTGTGTGTTGGGGTGTGTGTGTCTGTTTGTGTGTGTGTGTGTGTGTAACTAGACTTATGAGTACAATGAATAGGTTTGCGCCAGGTTTCTATATGTGGATTAAAGTGTGAAAGACATGAAAGACAGAGTAAACAGACGTGACAAAGGCTTCCATTTACAGTAAACATGGATGGGGCTGCTACGCACACATTGTGTTTGCACGGGATAGACAGTACAATTTGTCTGAACCTCTCCCTTTTCACGGTAGGCCAGGTGAGCTTACAGGGAGGTGTCTAGGTGTAGAGGAGAACAGAAGGCCCTGACGCTGACATTGTATTGGTAATGTGAGAGTAAACCTTCAAAAGCCATAAATTCTCCTACATAAGCTTTTCGCTAAATCATTTTTTTCTACAAAATCATACACTTTTGTTATTGTTAGAGTTATAGAAAGATAGGCATACAGTATCTAACAATAATATAGGTAAATAAAAAAAGATAAAAGGGTAAGATGGCAGAACATCAAGTAAGGTAACACTGGTTAAAACGCATGCAAAATGATCACAAACAAACAGACAAAACTACTTTTATGACTATTTGTTAACCATTTCTTTACCAAAAGGTTAAAACAGCTGAGGGGTCTGCTGTTGTTCCAAGGATCTGCAGCGGTCTATTTTTCTTACCACTATTTTTTCTTATGGAACTCCTGAATCTAAAAGGAACAACATTATTTGAACTATGTCTTGTAGCAAAATTATTTTAAAAATCTCTGATAACACTAAAATGCTTAGTTAAGTAACCATCCTGATTTACTTTCATCACATATCATCATCAATGACTTGTGGACATTTTGGGACACACGCATATTCAACTACGCCTGTTTGTTGGCAGAATTTATTTTGACTCAGCAGGCTTGCTGTTTCCCCCTGTTTCCAGTTTGTACGCTAAGCTAAGCTAAGCTAACCAGCTGATGGCAGTAGCTTCCTATTTCCCACAAAGGTGTGAGAGTGGTATCAGACTTTCAAGAAGAAAGCAGAAAAAAACATGCTTTCCAAAAGGTTCCATTACTTTCATAATTAAGAGTTTTTCCAAAATATCCAGGCTTCTACTCAGCTCCACCCAGGCTCTGGGTACATAGTATTAGTAGGAGTAGACGGGGTAAAATCAAAAATGTAATGTATTTATTGACCATTTACACCTGTACGCTCCACGTCCTTTTACCCTTCCTGCTTTTTTCTTACCTCCTGTCCCTACTTTCGTCAGTTTAAGCCTCCAGTTTGCCCAACAGTAAAAGGCAATGAGTGAATATAACCTATATCAGTGCTTGTTCTCTGCCACTTGGAGCGTGAATCGACCAAAGACGACACTTAGAGGTTGAGGTACGTGTGGCCTCAATATGAAAACAGTGGTGCTGAAACCCGAGCTGAAGACACACAACACACACTCACAGAGAGTTAAGAGTCGGCCTTCAGTAAACTGTTCACACATTTACTCTTCTGCTGTTCTGGCACCACATAGGAAATGAGTCTAGTGACAATATTTTCATTAGATAACCAAAATCCTGAAATTTTCCACCTAAGACACAATTGGAGGTTTGTGATTCATTTTCTGTCTTAACTGTTAGCTTCTCTCGCCCCAACCCATGAAAAACAAGGAGCCTGGTTTGTTATTCGGGGTAATTTAAAGCAAGATTCTCACCAGCTGCCTCATAAAATCACAGCATGACCTAAGACAGTAGCTGAAGAGTAAGCAACAAGGGTGCATTTCCCACCATCACTTCATCACTTCACACTAAAGCAGTCAGGGAGTAACTCATTCAAACCATGCAACACTTTTATTTTGAAATGCCCACTGTTTTGAATTTACTGTACTTGTAATTGTCATTCCCAATTGTCATTTCTCAACATTGCATTTCCAACAGAACAATATTACATTTTTTTATGCAAACCAAGCCCAATTAATTGTTGCTTTGCAGGGCCAAAGACACTCAGACGTTTGTGGGTTCAGTACAGTCTAGATTTCTTCTCATGATTTCACAGAGTTCACAGGAGTTCACAGCGAGAGCAGGGGGGAGCTGTTGGGTGTTTTCGTTGGGCATTTTCCATGGTGTGTGGTTAATTGTTAAGGGAGACTTTTAACCAGCGTCTGACACATATTCTTTGGGCCTTGAGGGCTTGTGCATAATCAAATGACGGACTATGCTGTGGTTTTGACCATAGAGAGGGGTCACAGCCAAACATCCAAGCATGTGCATTGCTTTATTGTGTCAGTCATCAGCACACAACGGTATGAGGCATTGTTTGCATGCTACATGTAATAACAGTGATTTACTGTCACTTTACTGATCCAACAGTGGGAAGCTTTTTTTTCTGAAATACCACAAGTGATGCAATATAGACCGTTTTATAACAAAGTTATCCACAATTCAAAGGAAGCTTCAGGTGCAGTCCATTTAAATTCATTCCTCTTAGAAAGAAATGACCATTTGAACCTCTCTGTAGACGGTAAACATATTGCAGCAACTTCTTAGTTTTTTGCATCTCCTACCTCTGATCCTGTGCTGAGAAAAAGATGGTGCAGGATTCACCTCTCAGGGCCCAGGCCTGCGGTTAGAGCCCTGGATAGGGCTCAGTAATCCTCACCACTATTGGAGCCCATCTGTTTTGGTTTTCATTTTTCTGCATTATTAGTGCTTATTGGTACATGGTCTAGGAATGTAGCCAGGGTGTTTGAAGTCAAGGAGGAGGTGATGCCAGGGGCATTAGTTGAAGGAATGATGACCTTAAGGTCTAACAAAAGCCAGCACTCCTAACCTCCAGGAGCCTCTCCCTTGATGTTGGAATCCAAGTCCTGCACTCTCTCTCCTGCCTCGGACGCCCTGGCCTCTGCATTTTGCCATTTCATCTGGCGATTGAGAAAATTCACTGGCATGACATTTTCTGGTATGATGGTGGATAGTCTCATAATTAATCAATCATATGAACAATAAAAATACCAAACATAACATTGTGGTAAGAAAAAAACATGTGGTAAGAACATAATACCCAGTTTTATGTTAGGTCGGTTTGATAAGTTTTATCAAACATTTATGCTGCCTCCCATTGCTTATATGACATTGTACAATTGTTTTTGCAGCAAGAGCAATAAAATAAATAAGAGTCTACAGTCATATTAGCATCTCTGTGAGGCTGTATTTAGGCGCAGGGGTGCTTTGAGCTAAATGATGATGTCATCAGTGACTATGTTAACAGGTTGATATTTAGCTTGTTTTATGTTTACCATGTTCACCATCTTAGCTAATTGTTAGCATGCTAACAGCTGCTAATTGGCACAAAATGCAAAGTACAGCCGAGGCAGATGGGAGTGTCATTAGTTTTGCAAGGATTTGGACAAAGTGAAATTTTGTCCTGAGGATGGCGCTAGATGCACCGCAGGAATCACCAATGAGTATGATTCATCCTGAGGGGGGCAATTTTCTGACAATCTGTCCAGTAGGTGCCGAGGCATTTCACTCAAAACCACAAATGCCAACCTCACAGTGGTGCTCGAGGAAAAATCAGGGATCACCAAAGTCATTAGGAATATATCCTCCCTCTGGGAACCATGAACGTCTGTGCATAATTTTGTGCCAGTCCATAAAGAGTATGTTGAGATATTTCACAGGATATGTTAAAACAGGAAAAATAATTAGGACTCATCCTCTGAGGACCATGAATGTCTGTACAAAATATCACGGAAATCCATCCAATAGTTCTCAAGATATTTCAGTCTGGGCCAGAGTGGTGGCCCGACAGACAAACATTGTCATCCCTGGGGGGAAAAATTTACGAAGTAGTCAGGATGATGTTTATGGATCAGTCCTTGTTTCAGAACACTTAGAAGCAACGTAATATAAGGCCCTCAAAGAAATTAAAGTTCAAGAAAACATTCTAATTGTCCACAAAGTGAATTTTGCTTTTATAATGAGTGTATCAGCTCCAGGCTGTGCAGTGGTGTAATAATGCAGATTAGAATCATCATTGTGTCCTTTAGCTCTAGCAGAGGATAGTTTATGCTCCCATACACATGTAATTTTGGCCTTCTCCTTTAATAAGGACTTAATGACAACATTCATCAATCAAATTTTACTCCTTTGATAATTAGTACTCATATGTTTTGTACTTCATGACATGTACTCCAAACGGATACCTGCTTGTTTCTAATTATTCCTTGACTTAAGTTTCCTTGTGGCAAATAGACAACACCTGCATTGACAAAGCAAACTTTTGTTTGTCAGTGTGATGCATGGATGGATGTGCATTTCTCAAACCAGAGCAGAGAATTCAATCTGTCACTGAGGCAGATAAAGGCAATCATATTAACCACAACAGTTGGAAGAGAGTGAGCAGAGTAGTTCAGGTTACTCAGCAATTTAATCGTGTCAATAAAGATACCTTTTTACGTGTGTTACTCTTCCTCCCCTAAACATGTTTGCATATAAAAGAGAAATGTTATTACTGTAATCTAAAAGCCTGTTAAAGTTTACAGTAACATTTTTTTTCTCTGTCTGAACTTAAAGAGGAGAGGAGGCTGTCTCTTCTGCCTCACTCACAACTTTGGGCAGAGTTGCTGTTCACAGCAGCTCCTACAAACATTGCCTCTGGACGTGGGGTACGATGCAGGACAAGGTGAGCCCTGATCCGTATATTTAAGCCCTGGATGTTTCGACAGAACTCACCTGTGAAGCTGATAAATCACTCGCAGTGTACACTCAAGAGTTCAGCGTGGACAGTAAATCTAAAAGTCAACAGCCAGTGAGGGCTTAACCAAACTTTTAGGAATTCTGCATTTGGCACATTTCCTGTCATGTATGCCTTATTTATTATAGACCCTAATGACTCCTTTTTGAAGACCATCAACGACTTATAAGACATACGTTTGCTCTGAAAATAAAGCTTGACCTCTGTCCATTGGGTAGCAAGTTATAAAAGAAGTCTGCTTTGTCCTTTTGTTTGTTTGTATAAATTAGATCCAATTGAGTGATTCCCAAAGATCTTTACAAAACTGTAAATCAGTATCTAGTGAGTGCTACACTGGCTATTGCACAGAGATCGTCTAATGACCACTGGGCCGCATGTGACCTCCTGCATGACCCGCTCTAACTTGATAATCAGTGTTTTCAGAAGACAGAGGTCGGTGCTACTGTGCCCCGATGTGACCTTTTTCATTACACCAAGAACCAACATGATTATCAGTTCATAATGACAATTATAATCCATAATGTTACATATGAAAATCATTTGTCAGTTGTGTCTTTCTGTCCAATCCCCCCCCCAGAGACGCAGCTCCTTCTAATAGAGCTTTGATTTGGAGTGCATTGATTAGCCTCATGCTCTCCTCCAGTTAACAACAGACAGTCTTCCTTTGTGCACTGCTCGGCCTATGGTGTGTTTTTGACAGTTTTATTATAGGGACTAAAACGGCCCAAATAAACCACAGATGAACAGGCTCCTCTCTCTTGCTTTTCAAAAGGTTAGTAAATTTCACCATATGGATTTTTTTGGTGTCTCTCCCAAATGTCATGGCTTAATTATTAACTGTGGGGCCATTTTAGAGAGAGATTTGCACTTTTACAATATTGTTGTGCCTGGTGAGGTTAAGTGTTGAAAGTGCAAGGAAGGCCATTGTCCTTCCTCTGTGTTTAATGAAGATGGATTTAGAGATGAAATGTTGGGTGTAATAAAGACAGCGTGACCTTTAAGGGCTTGCCACAAGTAGAAAAACACGCTGATGGTTTGAACAGACATATAATGTGCTTAAAGATTTTTTAAAACTGCAAACAGGTTTTCACTGATTGTAACTTTAACTGAATGACACACACACACACACACACACATTTTGTATATATTAATATTTGCTGTCCAACTCTGTAATTGTTCAGTGAGAGTATTTTTCAATAGATCAAGATTATGAGCTTTAACTCAAGATTATAACCTGTCACGAACACCAAAGGTCGTGACCTCCCAGTGTGGCCGTTATGAGTAAATATTGATTACACTACCGTCAGTCAGCTAAGTGGAGCCGCCAGAGAACACAGAACACAGCCATGTACTGTGGTGGTTTTTGAAAGGAGTAATATCTGGCCTAATCCCAGCCTCAGCCCTGCCCTCGCCCCAGTCGGTGCACTTCTCTCTGCTGTGCATATCAGCATGTGCAGCTCTGCACTTGGCTCAGGTTTCTCAGAGCTCCTGCTTGGTGCAGTGAGACCTTCGCGGCAGTGCATCTGAATAGTCTCCTGAAACTTAAAGTTCTCGTGCTCAGGCTTCCTCAGTGCACTGACTGGCTGACTCCCAAGATGGTATGGCAGTATCTGAATTCACACGTTCCTCACCCCCACCTTCATACATGTCATCAGGCTCGCCGTGCCCGCCTCAATGAAAGCTCACTGTTGACTTCCTCTGCTGACAAGTGAGATGTGACCAGCTCCGTGGCGTTGAGCGCTGACCGCTGAGCAGGCCCTTGAAATAGAATAAGTAAAACTCTGTTATGAAATATTTTACATTGCCAAATTCATCTTGTTGCCTATACCGAGGCTTTTTGCATTAAATAGTCTCTTTTTGAAAGCAGGCACTGATGTTCAATTCATATTCCACAGAGATCCCTGTATGAGCTAATGAGTGTTTTAAAGAAATAGTTCCACATTATGTAAATAGGCATGTTTGCTTTCTTGCAGAGACTTAAATGAGAAGACTGATACTACTCTTGGGTCTGTGTGGTAAATTAAAGGCTACCACCAGCAGCCAGTCAGCTTAGCTTAGCATAAAGTGTGGCAAAAGTGGGAAACAGTTAACTTGCCTCCTCTTATTAATACATTTCATAATGTTTGTTAAATCTGAATAACAATCTAAAGTATAACAATAAGAAGTTGCAGTTTGATGGGGTACTGAGGTGCCAGACAGTCAGCAGAGACTTCAGGCTCTAGAAGTTGTATTTTGCTACCTTCAGACGTGGCTAGGCTAGCTGTCTCCCCCTTTTCCAGTCTTTATGCTAAACTAATCTAACCAGCTGCTGGCATAGGCATTATATTTATCGGACAAATATGATAATGATATCAACAATCTTCTCATCTAATTCTCTACAAGAAAGTGAACATGAATACTCCCCAAAATATCACTGCTCTGTGATATTGATCTAAATGTCCTTCCATACAAGATAATAAAAAAGTTATTTCTATCAATCCCAACACAAATTTCGAACCATGCAACCGTGGTGTCAACCTTTAGACTGTCAGAATGGCCTGGATTTTCTTCTTCGGGTGTTTTGGAACTGGAGGCTCAGGAGGAGGCAGCAAGCCCTGACAGAGAGCTGCCATTGCACACAGCAGAAACCTACCCACAAACCCTTGCCTGTGGCTTGTCCTTTGAAGGTGCATGTCTCTTCTTGACATTTCTTCTCAACTTGCCTTGGGAAAGTTGGATTCCATCCACTTGGGTCACAGTTTTTGTTCAAACTGTCTGGGATGATGCAGGAGATATAAACCACTTCAATGTCATTCAAGAGAGGTACACAGTCATTAATTCTCAGAGTAAATATTAACCATTCCCCAAAAATTTATCAGCCAGGCTTCCCCATGTTCTGACGTCTTGAGGTGAGGTTCAAAGTGCTATATTTCAAAGTCTTTCCAATCCATACAGGAAAATATAGATGACACAAAACAAAACACTAGTAGGTTTTTATTTATTTATGCCTTTTGCAGAGTGGCACGCCATCCTTTTATATTCTCTCTTGTATGCTGTATGCCTGAGCAAACAGATACACACCAGAGCTGACGGGGAACATGGCATATTTGTGTCACTCCAGCAATTGGAACAGAACAACATTAATAGACCATGCGGGTTGTAATACAATTAAAACATAAATATGCAAAGTACACAGGGGTGGCAGAGACAGGTGCCAGCCATCTTTAGTGTTCACGACAAAGATCCTCCAGCAAATGGCATCACGGTGATCAGACTGGATTAAAACGTGATGTCTGAGAGCTTGAATTTCAGCACGACTTCAGCCGAAAGCTATCTAAAACAGTTAATGACCTCAGCAGGAGGAGCCCTGGACTAAAAACAATAAAGTAACCTGATGTAGACATGTAGAAGAACTTGTGTGTCTAGATCCATAAGTATGTTGTAAACTGTCAGGAATGACCGATGTTGTCATGAAAAGATAATTCCTATTTTTTATACTGGATGGCAAAACTGGACACACACACATCCAAGACATCTTCCTTCTCTGTCTTCTCACGAATCAAATTAGATAATGATTGTTGTCTGTCCTTTGTTATATTTCTTTGATGCGAAAGGAGGTGCAAACAAAACACGTCTGCATGTCTGAACAGAAAGCTTTGTTTGCTCCGAGGCAACTGCAACAGAAAGCCCGGCGTGTTCCAGACAGTGAAAGCTGACAGAGTCCTGTCTGTTGCACTGATTCTGGCCTTCTGACATGTTTCGTCTTCTTGCGAGGCATTCCCTTTCTCTTTCATCAGGTTCATTCTTGGCGGTCTTGTCTTCAATTTGGCTGATTGAGTGGACGGTTCCAGTCGCCGCCTGGCAATTTCTGCAGATGTGCACAAAATGTCAGTCAAGAAGTGACTATTCAATAATATAGCCTTTACAGCCTATGCCCAAAAACCTGTAGGCCATTACAGGGCAATTACTAGTGAAATCCTTGTCTGGACAAGTGGAAGGAAACTAATGTGTTACTGTGACGAAAGGTTCTCATTGTGAGGGTTGCAGCAAGAGCCGAACAGGGGAGATAGGATCAATTGCAAATTAAGCTAGTTGCTGTGGGAGTAGGGAGTGTGTTGCTACACCATATAGTTCTCATCATTAAAAAATAGAACGTTGTTGTACCAATGAACATGGCTCATTGATTTGTTTTACATGCTTTATATTTTAGTGTCACTGATGAAAGTGTTCGAGAATAAAGATTTACACAGTAGGTCACACACATTTAAGGTTGGTGAGGAAACATTTAGCCTTATGTTGACAGCTGCTGACAGCTGGAGCTAACAGTGGAATTATAAATCAGATCATTATAATTGATTTTAAAAAAGAGAAAATGACAGTGAATCTTACAGTACTATATAATTCTTGCCAATTAGATCTGACAAATTGAGGTAAACTTGGATTTAATCATTGTGTTGCATTATAATGTACAGTAGACAGTTTTTCATCGTAAAAATTAACCGTCTAGACAACCTCATTGCTGCCACTGTTTCTGACAAGCTAAATTCTACACTTCCACATCTGTCTTTATTTTCCTATGGGTTTTACATGTCAGTCACAATGTGGTTTCCAAAATTTGCTGGGTGTTTCTCAATGTACCCACACAAATCTTTCCAACTTCAATAATACATTAACTTTCATATTTTTTTCTGTGGTTACCCATATGTACTTTAGCCGTATTTTTTCAGTAAATATCTAAATACACAAATATGCGTCAGTTCTTCTTTGTGCTTCGATTTTTTTAAACCATAAATTACACTGACAAGAAACGAGTGATGAGCTTACTAATAATGGAATTACTTTAAAGCTTTAAAACACAGCCTGTTTCCAATCTGGAACAATCACTGTTGATAAAAATGAACAGTGTTGCCCAAAAGACTCTCCAAGCTAAATGATCATGACATTATAGTATGTTAGCATTCACTCCTCTGTTGAGTGAAGCTGACTTTTTCTTTCAGGGTGGTGGGGGGGGAGTCTTGGATTAATTAAGCTGAGGAACTCCCAGTTTGGGGAGCTTAGCATGTGCAGGGTGATGTTTTCTTCAGAGTCTTTTCCACAGGGATAGGTTTGCACTCATCTTTGATAGTTAACCCCATGTGACCCTTCCCTAGAGCCAGTCCCACTCCCACCTCACTGCTCCTGCTTCTCATTAGAGCCTGTCCACTAGTCTGACTACGTCTAAGTAGGCCACCACCCAGGCCACTGACGCACAGGTCCCACCAAAAAACATAAAATACTCTGTGTGTGCAGTCTCAGTGCATGTCTATGTGACTTTCCGAGTCAGTTTATCAGGGATTCAGACGTCTGCGTTTAATCCAGATATGAAATAATCCAAATTTATATGCGTCCATGTTTGACTGAATTCACAATTCCACTAATTGAACAGATTGATTTGGTGTGTGGCAGCACAAGAGTGCTGAGTTAATGTTATACTGCTTTCATATGAAAATATCCATTTGTCAATTCAATGGACCAAGCCGAGCTCTATTGAATTTTTTGGCTCAAATTTCCTACATTACGTTAAGCATCACTTGCACACACAAACACACATTGTCTTTACAGCACAATATGCAGTATCTGTTACTTATAATTCAAGAGATCAAAACAAGTTTTTTTCTAGTGCTCTCAAAGCACAATATATATTAAAAACATGCAAATACATTCATCTAAAATGTCTTCCACCCAAAATCTGTATTAGCTGATCGCACCGCATGAGATACGCTGTTTTGATGAACATTTTTTACAGCAGAGGCGACAGGGTTGAAATTGCAGCTGAGTCATTACCCTGTATCATTGCTATCTCAGTGTATGATGAGACGTGAATTTGTCTGACTTCCCCGGGGCAGCACAAAGGGCTGAATTCAAAGCGGGGCACCCAGGGGCCAAGCTGGCGGCAGGCCCAGCTGAGGAGCACCAGCCAGCCACCACCTGCATACTGCTGCTCGCCCAGTCTCCCTGGATATGAACCCCACCCTCCCTCCCCCACTTCAACTACCACCCCCTCTCACCCCGTCAACCCCCATGCTCTGACAAGCCTCATCTGCATCCCAGTCATATCCTACTCCCACTCCTAATATCTCCCCGGTCCATCTGATCTGTCCATCACACAGCCTAAATTCTATGTGACGGCAACACTATGGCCTCAGCTGTGAACACTCTTTTCATTCTGACACCGAGCTGTTGCCGAGCTGATTTTCGGATCCTGCAGTGACAATGACTTGTGCTATCATTCATCTCCCCTCAGATTGTGATTTAAACAGTTATTTTCACACATCAAATTTTAACGTCCCCTTGATAGAAATTATTTGGTACTGGTGGCTAATTTTGCTTTTTTGTTTAATTTCTGTTGGCATAATATGTTAAAGTTTCTGTTTGTGCATAAAAGTTCCAAACACCACCCCTGTCCGTTTCTTTTAACTTGATAAAACTTTAAAGTTTAGAAATGTCAAAGTGCTTATAATTGTTCCAAAAATGTATCTTATAGATCATGTCAAAACAGCAATTATTTATTGAAAAAAAATCTTTGTATAGTTTTGAATGTGGTTTATCTGATCCGTTTTCTCAACGATATCCAATCTCACCCAAGCATTTTACTTAACAAACTTAAAGTGTGGTATGAAAGAAAGCCTGGCTTCTAGCTGACGGCAGCTGTCTGGTGACAAAGTGAACTTTGAATCTTATTTCAGACGCTGAATTAGTATAAATGTTTTAAAAATATCCAAGCTGAGAATCTGAGTTATCAATAAGGGTTTGATTATTTGCCTTTAACCTTCCTTGACTTCAGCCTCCACACAGCTGAAGTGTTTCTCTCTGGCTTGACATTCACAAGTGTGTTTCTCTCTTAGTTCAATACTGCCCCCTGGAAAATAGTTTGTGTACTGCAGCCTGCAAAGCTGGATCAGAGTGTATAAAGATGGCAGCCCCCTGGACTGATCATTTAGTCATCCCATCTGCCTCCAGTGCAGTTCTGGACAGGCAATGTTAGTATTTTAAATTTGGACATTTTGACAATGATGTCAAGACAGCTTTTAGACTACACATATAAAGCCAGAAAAAATAGCCATGTATTTATTGTAAGGATTGTTTTTAATAACTAAGGATGTTATCATTATTATTAGCATACTTGCAAACAACAAAGCCTCTCTTCATCCACTCTGTTTTTCTGTTAGAGTCAACTGCAGTTGAAATGTTCACCTTTATTATGATCACTGTTTGCAATTCATTTCCCGTCAAACTCAGATGTCACAGCCCACATGACCCTTGCCCTTGAGCAAAAACAATATCAAAACACTGAGCTGGGAGGACAACGGAGCCAGACGGGGAACACTGGGATGCCAGTGCCAGACAATAACTGGGCGAAACGAAGGATGGTAGAAATTCTCCTCCCAGCTGTAGACCTTGTCGGATCCCTAACTCGAATTCCTGAGCTGTCTGGAGGAGCCCTCGGGGCTGGCAGATAGGCAGGGTGCGTTGTGGGAGTCTGTCCTGTTTCTGTAAGCCCAAGCAGGGGGTCAGAAGGCGAGTGGTGGGGGAGTTGTTTGATAACGCTGCATTTTTGACCCCCTCACGCTCCTGTTGTCTCTGCCTCAGCGTCTGATTCACACGGAGGCATCGGCAGACCAAGACTAATTCACAGGCTTGTTGTGGGCAACAGCGTATGACACCGTGCGTCAGCTGGACTAATGGGAGAGTTCACGAAAGGTTAAAGGGTTAGTGTGCTTTACTACTGCTCTAACCTTGATCACCAAAGTAATTATGAGAAAGGGAGGGGCAGATAACATGCCTGAGGCTGTGGATGTGGCAGAGTAGAAGAGCTCAGTGTTTGTTTGTGTGTGTGTGTGTGTGTGTGTGTGTGTGTGTGTGTGTGTGTGTGTGTGTGTGTGTGGATGGTGTGGGTGTGTGCACTGCAGTCATAACACATGCAACACCCAACCATGCCACTTAAATATTTCACCCATTAACCCAGATCATTCTGAGGACAATGTAATATAATCTTACAATAATATCATGACTTATCCAGGTGCAACTTTTTTCCAACTGGGACTATTTAGAAAACAAACAACATAATGACATACAGTGACACCGCATTTGACGGTGGAATAATTTGTGGCTCCGCTGAGTCACTAAATGAAATAAAGCAGAATTTAAATCACTGACTGTTCACAGATGTGTGGAGTTTTTCTTCCAAGTGAAAGGAATCACTCAGATGGAAACCAAATCCCGTGCATTGCTGCTTCAGCAGAAATATCAAACAACTGGAAAGGAACTCGTCAAACCATGGCAATTGTTCTTTGTCTTTGAAGTTCTATAAACTCATGTATTATAATAAATACATAGTTGTAGCAAAGGAGTGATTGGAATGAATCGTGGAAGTATAATGCATGGTAAGAATCTAACTCACAGACATGGAGATCTAGCAGTCACATTCTTGAGGGGAGACAGTGAAGAGAAAGAAAAACTCCATGTTGCTCCCAATCTGTTTGAGGCTGTCACACTGCATGAAAGTTGACATGTCATATCATGTGTGTTCATCAACATGCCGCAGCTCTCCGCGGAGTGCAGACCGCAGCTCTCGGTGCAGCACCAGTTCGGCCTCCGAGGGGGCGGTTCTGGAGGCGATCCATTATCAGTAATGGGTCGGGGTCACACAATGGGGGCACTTTGTCAGATCTGTTGGGGATGCACTGCGGTAGGCAGAGGGGTCGCTTTGATCTTGGTGCGCATGTTCACCGGAGTGTGCCATGTCTGAAAACTGATCCGCTCTCTGACATTTCCCTCCCATAACCATCTCAGGATCTATATCTCCTCTCAGAAAAAAATAAATCACATAGAAAGAAAAAGACGAATTTTGCCCAGAATTGACTGTGACTCTGAGGCAAAATTAAAAACCTGTGCTAACAACCGATGCAGATAATATCTGTCTTTGCTATTGTCTCTCCACTGGATCAAAGATAAATGGGCTGTTAGCAGTTGGTGTGTGTGTGTGTGCATGCAAGTGTGCATCTGTGTGTCTCAGATAGGAGCCTGGACAGCCCAGTGTTTGTAGTTTTTGTAGTCCTGAGGGCCCCTGGTGGGTGTGCTCACTTTAAAGGGCCCAGTGAACTGTGAGGACTTGAGACATGAGACCGTGCCGCCCAACTGGCCCCAGGACACGGGTTCACCCGGAGAATGTGAGCTGAGCAGGGGAACTGGGCCGAGACGGGCTCCCACAAGCCTCCACGCCATTCCTCAAGACAGCTATGCCAAGACCCAGCTCTCGCTCTCTCTGCCTTGCCGCAGTTGCTTGTTGGGATCTGATTAACATCTAAATCCACAATCTTTGTCACAATTGCTGTGTTTTAAAGCCGGTTGCTTCATACTTTAGGTGCACATTGAAAATCAGCCAAATCTTTCATGACTCGGTAGCTACTGTATTCAACTGTAAAGCAAATTTACTCCAAAACCGTTCTGTTGGCTTGTATGTTAGTAAAGATTCACAGTCACATTTCATTGAATATTTAGAGGTCCTAAATTAAAGCCAGCCCAACCTGTTGTTTGGTATTTGAAGTATATGTGTGGTAACATTCTATATTTTTCTTATTGTCAAGAAAATCTCATGAAATGACCAAAACCAATAATGAACTGAGTAACACGTATTTTGCACATAGTCAAAGCCTGACATAGCTTACTCTTCTCTGCCATAGACCTGCATTGTTTCAAAATATCAGTCAGCTACGATGTCGCACTGGGTGCAGGACATGTTCCTTCATGATTTGTTTACACACCCTACTGCCACAGAGTAAATATGTATTAATCTGCAGGTAAAATAGTTCCCAACAAATGCACTTTTAACAGCTGTTTGAGATAGAGTTGCTAAAATCTTCAGTATCTAGCTGTTTCAGGAAATTACTCGACAACATTTGTGTTGTGTTTTAAAGATTCACGTCTTTAGTGGGAACCATTGGACAGACAGAGGAATGCGTTGTTGGTTTTGGTCTTTTAATGGGATTTGTTGACAGTAACAAAAATATAGAATATTGCCAGACTTAACCTTAAAGTGTGATGAAGACTGAAATAAGTGGCACACCTGAAGACCAAACAGAAAGTCTACTTGAAATTCTAGTTACATAAGCTGGATAAATAAAATAAATGGTTTCTGCTGTTACATTACATCAGCAGTTATTTTTTTTGAATATGGAATATACCCTCTAATGGCTATAAAACTTGCAGCGATAAGTGTCAGACAGGCATGGCATTGTGGGACGTTTATTTTACAGACAACATTTCAATTCAAAACCGTTTTTTTTTTTTTTTTTTAAACAGAACAAAGTGAGCTTATTGTGCCACCCAGACATTTGTATCTATTCAATAGGTATGTTCCAATCACCACATGGCTATTATTTTTTTATTCTGTGAAAACTGCCAGCTATTCATTTGTCCTAATGATACCAATATAATATATGTATTTTCCTCTGATCACTTTTTAAACTCACTTTAAAAACAGGCTGTACTGTATGATTTATTTTTAGCCATGGAGATTGTTAGAGGAAGCCCTTATAGATTGCACCCTCCCAGGAGAGAAAAACAGAGACTGCAGAAGTAAAGCGAACCCCAGCTGAGTGTCGATATCAGGTTATGATGTTTGCTGTTTTAACATGAGCCTCTTTTCTCTTTTCTCCTGTTGTTTCTTCTCTTCTTCAAGGGTAGACAGGCAGACAGAGCCTGGGGGCTGTGTCTCCCCAGCTGGGATTTTAGGTTAAGCTCCAAAGAGAAAATACCACCGTTGTTGACTTTTGGTGCATTTCCTTCATTGCAACTCTATTTTACATTATCCACTGGACAATTCCCATCACATGGTTTTGTTGTTGTAATTTGGAGTGAGGTTCCATTCACTTGAGCAATTTTCTTTGATGGCGGTTCATTCTAAGGTCGGAGGTTGTAAAAACACTGTCATTGCTATAGCTGCTGAGCTGTGCCCAGTCAATGTTATGTAAAGATATTGAGTGAGAAGATGCAAACTTTTTTTGTATTGCGCTCTACCATTTAAAAACGATTGCCTCAAAGGAAGAAAGAAGCACTGCAACAAAGCAGACACCAATCAATGATGAATTATGGCTTTGAATATTCAGTCTATGATCTTAGGGACTCTATAATCTAATCAATACAATACTGGGAGGCAATGACTGAAAAAACAACACCACCAGCATTTTCTTTTATGTTCACAGAGCAGCATTCAGCTTGTGCTCTTGGTACGGTCTGACGGATGTCAATTAAAGGGCTATTTAAATATTTAAGCAACAAAGTTTGCAAGTTGTCCCTTGGGTGCAGTTATTGGGGAGGGGGGTAATGCAGCCTCAGCTCTCCAAGGAGCAGATGAATGCCAGGCAGGCAGTGTGGATAGTTGGGAGGCATCACGGCTAGGGTTACAGTGTGAATTAAAGCTGACACTAAGAAGTGCTCCTCACAATGACCTGCAGAAAACAGCAGACAAAAGAGCCTATTTTAAAGCAGGACAAAGGGGAGGTTAGTGGAGATACCTGAGCCCGAGCTGGCCTAGTCAGCGTGTCTGTGGAAGGACGAATGGCTGGTGCCGCGGGACCACCGCAGCTAGACCCAGCAGGAGAAGAAACACACTGGAAAGCACATTCCTGCACAGCCATAACACCAGAAAAGACACATGACACATACACACACATACACACACACACACACACACACACACACACACACACACACATATGCATACACAGAAGAATATCCTGAGCACATGCTGTAATTTGTAAGACATCATTTTTGGTATTATTTTCAGTGTTGTCAGTGGTGTGACTGGTGGTGTTCTGGGTTTGTGGTCACACACACACACACACACACACACACACACACACAAAACACTCATATGGTACATGATTTCATAACAGTTCAAAACAGAGAGAGATTGTCAGCAATCTGTTATGCTCCCTGGAGGACTTTGTCATCTGAAAAGCATATTTAACCTTTCAGAGCTTTTCAGAAATGTAATTTTCCCTGCAGCAAAACTTACTCAATCATTACTATTGACACTTTGTGATGAAATTTACATTACCAAAAAGTACTTCTGAGAGCGCACCAGCTCTCTCGTAGCAACTCCCCCACACCCCACCCCAAACTCTGCCCATGAATGCTTGTGAATTCCACAGGAGTTTGCGCTATCGCCCTTCATCTGCTGTCACCATGGTCCTCAGCATGCTTTCACCTCCATCCTAATCCCCCACTTCATCTGAAAGTCAGGATGACAGCTCTGGCTCATGTCCTCTCTCTGTGTATTTCTGTTCGCTCTTTCGATTTTCAACAGCATCCACCTGTTCTTGGAGTGGGGAGGCCGCAGGTCGATGGATAGAAGTAATTGTTGGAGGAACTGGGATCTTTGTCTTACTCCAATCAATTATTTTATAGCAACAGCAAATACATAAAAACATATCACCCCACTCAGAACTGAATTGTCTTAATAATAAGACAATAGATCTTTTGCCTCTAGCCAAGCTGACAGCATCTTTGTTGAAGTAATTACTTTCTGCAGACATCTCCCAGGGTGCAAAGTGTCCAGAAGACAGCATTCTTAAGCTGCCACTCTGAGGGTCACAGCTCACTCTGGTACCAAACTGGACTGTTGAAAAAAAAATATTATCTTTGTATTCACTGTGTCACAAGTATTCGAATAATACTCCTGGCACTTTGTGAAAAAGAGTAGGAACTCTAGATGGTTTTACAATGAATGCAAAATGCTATCAAGCTAACCACTTGTAGCTTAGTGGGAAAGTTTTCTTTCACATTGTGAAAATAACAAGGCCGTGACACAACTTGCCGCAACCTAGACGGGTAATCAGAGGAAATAGGCGACCATGCCAATGGAAACTAAAGGAGTCGCCTCATTTAAATGTGGCAGTAAATTGGATGTAAAATAGCAATTTTAGGTGTAAATGAGAACAGTATGGACTGAGTGATGTCAAAAAATGTGAAGTAATTGTTCTTCCTTCCCATACTGGCCCTGAAAAAAACGCTATGTACATTGAAACAGTTAGACAATCTTGACAATCTTGAAAAATGGTGAAAATAATCTTCAAACATTGCAAATTTTGTTTTTTAATTTGCACTTTTTTGTTTTAATTCAGTCACTGGTAATAGTTATATTATAGTCAGGTTACCTATTCAATATAATGTATCAAGTTAGTGGTTTAACTTCTTTAATTTCTAAATGAAATGCATTTTTAATGTATTGAGAGAGTTTGTATTGATACAAGTTTGATTATTGAATGGAAAGCCTGGTAACAGTGCACAGTCAGACAGAGTAGCCCCAGCAGGAAACCAGCAGCTTATATGTCTCCGGTCTGTACTGATTAACATGGATAACTTTGACCCACAGAACGGGTGAGGATTCCTGTCTAATTGAATTACTGTCAGTCTTCTAGCCTCCAAATATTGTCTTGAACTTGTACCCCTCTCTGTTGCCAGAAACTATTTACATTATATATAGGAGAGAGTTTTTTTCTTTCAACTTAACTGCAATTTACTTTTATGCCCTGGTACAGAGAATGCTTCTTTTATTTCGTCAACAACTAGATAATTGTGTTGTACATGTTCTTACACCATAAATCTGAACCATAAAAGATCAAGTTATTTAATACAGTCCTTCATGTTGCGCACAATAAAAGCACATGCTGATTTTGGGAAAGAAAAATCAAAGCAGGTTTGTCTGCAAACACAGTCAGTAGGCGTTTTACTTGATTATACAGAAGTGAATACTTGCTGTGTTTGGGCCCTAAAATATTCCGCTTAAAATACTTTTATATGTATTAAATAAAGCCTAACTCACGAGGGCTAACAGAGCTTAAATCTACATTGAGGACAAAGAATGAAGAAAGTTTGTCTTAGAGAGTGAGTCTCATGCTTATGTTAAGGCCAAATTTATGTCACTTATTGCATTGCTCTGGAATGAGACGCAAAAACATGGCGGCCAGTTCTGTTTCCCCTCAAGCCCTTCAAAACCCAAAGGCAGGACTTATGTGTCGTTTTCTGCATGTTATCCATTTTGTTTTAGAAAACCCAAGATAATGACCCCTCAGTAACATGGGTCCCCAGCGAATAAAAAAGCTCTGTTCTCACTTGTTAGCATCTAGCAACAGTTCCCTTATATAAAATGCATTTGACTTGGACATTCAAGTCACATCGACATGATCATTCTATTAAATATGCATATCTCAAGTGTCCATGTCTGATTCCAAAGTGGACAGTCTATGATTTATGGCACCATTGACCCTCATTGCTTTGCTGTTTCCTCAAGAGAACCTGCCACAGGCTGCGCGCCAAATGCTTTAAAATTTAAAGAGGTGATGAAGAAACTATCCAGAGGAGACAAAAAACACATCAGTTCTGCCACAATAAGACTTTTCTCTTTCTTCCTCCCAGCCTCTTCTTTCCAGTTGATATGTTTTACTCTGAACTCTCTTTTCCAGCAATGGCAATGAGTTAGTTGACAACTGGCCATTTAAACTTGTGGCTGTTATTATGTTTATGGATAGCCTGGAAAAATCAGATAAACCTTTCTCTGTCTCTATAGGACCTCGAATAGATGGTGTAAATCGATGGAAACCTATAGATAGTATATCTCTACATACGATGATGTGCAAATGACCAACATATCCCGGACATATTGGAACCTCAAAATCATTGCAACTGCCAGATAAACAGTGTTGGCTGGTGCCTTTTTTTACAGGCTGCAGGAGGATGAAGGAGGCTCAAGGGTGGTGAAGGGAGAATTTTTTCTCTTCAGGCTTTTTGCTGCAAGCTGAACACCTGCATTCATTCCATGCTATTTGGAGGACTCTGAATTTGACCTCAGCGTAAGAGTAAACGGGTATCCAACTTCTTCAAAATGTCGGAATGCAACATAAATCTATTGTCCCTGACATGTCCTCTCCACAGAGGCTCAGATAAAGAAACACCTTTCTAAAAGTGGCGAGGCTGACATAGGTTTCTAAGAGCAATGGAGGAAACAAGTACTCCCATATTCTCACAGCAGGTCTCTGATTTGTCCACACTTACTGGTAAACTGATAAAGTACTGTGACAATACCTCTGGAGTGTCTCATAAATGCACTGTATTGACCTTAAAGCATTTGCTGACCACAAACAGAACTATGAACAGGGGGGGGGGGCATTTCTCCTGTGGGTAGGAGATGATTTTCTCTGGCAGGCACACAGGATCACTGTCTTGGTACTCTAAGCTGACCTTCTACAGACAGCAGCACCTTCCATTGCCCCAGGCCTTCAGCCTGAAAATCTCTCTCTGCAGGATGGATTGGGTTCCAGGACCCTCTCCTCTCCTGGGACTGACTCAACCTGGGGAACAGGGGGGCTTTCATGGGAGATCACAGGTGCTTATATACAAAATGGCAATTTTCTTCTGCCATAATTCCATGTTACTGCATTACCAGATCTTATCGTGAGGCCAGTATCTCATTCCTGAGGTTTTAGACGTTAATGAAAGATGCTTTGCCTCTGGCCACTGGGGGCTAAATCAACAAGCCTAGGATTCCTGTTGGCCTTTGTAGGGGAATACCAAAGGCAGAGAGCGGACTCAGCTGGGGTCAGAGACAAAGCATGGAGCTGAAGATGGAAATGCTGCACCCAAAACAAGATTCTATGCAATCTAGTACATTGGTTCCCAACCTTTTTCCCAGATTCCTACAGCCCTGTCAGATGTACTCAAGCACCCCTTAGTGGCAACAACTGTCATGCTCCAAACATGTCAATTTTAATTGGTTTTAAACAAGATTGGTTAGAATAGGCTAGTTTTAATTATATGAAAGTCATTTTATGAAACTGAACTGCATTTGTACTACTAACACTTGTAGTCACAGAAGCTGGATGTGTCTACTATTCATCGGTCACTTTTAGCTAACCAGTAATTCATTAATTTTAGCTAACAATTTCAAACATGTAGCCTATCCCTTATATTTAGTTATTACTATTATTTACCCATTATTTTTAGCTATCTATCCTTTAGCTAACTTAACTAATAGTGTTATTCCACTATTTATCCATTAGCAATCTATTTTAACCATCCAATTGTAGCTACTATTTTCTGCCACTTTGCCATTAGCCATACCCATTTATCTATTACTTATTTAAACTGTTTATTCATTAATTTTGCTCCTTATTTCATCTGTTATTTTTGCTAAGTATTTCACCACTTTAATTATTACATCTAGTAATCTATTTTAATCGTTTATCCGTGACCTTTAACTATTTAGGCCTCTCTCCTAACTTGTTCTCACCCAACCTCAATTGCACACGTGGTGATCAAGTCTTACAAACAATGGACATATTTTTTGAATTAAATTGTAATTTCTGTTGGTTTTCTCCACAGTCTTCCCATGTACTCAGTTGCACTTGCAGAAGTAGCCTATCCCTGGGTGGGAATCAAGCAAGCACACTAGTAGGGTAAATATATTACCCTCCCTACAAGGTCACACATGGTGATTGTTGCTGTCATACTGCACATTTATGCAGAGATAAATATTAAAATGACAATAATAATACATGAATAATACAATTGGAACATTGGGATGATTACTTTGTATGCCCTTTGTGTGCCCTGGAATTAGGCTAAAACAACCTCAACAATATGTGTTGAGGATATGTAATTTCAGCCACTTAGGATCATTAAAAGGAGATCATATTGAATATCACTTCTAGAGAGGGAAAGAGAAAGCGAGAAAGAAATAAAGAAGAGATTTGTTTGTCAGTCAATTCCGACCCACTCAATCTCCTTAGCCTTGTGAAAAAGGGGGAGAAAAAAGAGTCAGGGTCAGCTTTCTGTAAATCTTCTGATGAAATGTTGACAAAACAGCCAATTTTCTGTAATTTTGCTGCAGCCGTCTTTCAGCAGCTTACTCACTCAGAACCCCTTCATTTCAAACAGCAGCACACTGCGACCTCTGACATGTAGCTCGTCCCTGACTCCTTTGGCCTGGCAGAAAGACAGTAACAGTTGTGCCTTTTAGGTCAGGTGGATGCAGTTTAAGAAGCCAGCCTCATAAAGGACTCCTTTGTCTCTCAAACAGGCTCTCTTGGGCCCCAGTAAAAGGATAAGAAATGTAGTTAATAGCTCAGGAGTGGCCTAATCATCAGCTGCCATTACTGCTCCAATATCAGCAGAGATGACAGACTTATCAATAACAAAGGCCCAGCTGAAGCCTCCACCGCTCTGTCATTTTGATCTTTGCTCCACTAATCAGAGCTTTCATTTGAGCTAAGCACCAGGCAGCACACCTCTCATTCTCTTCATGCTGTGCCAGATATCACTCATCTTTACAAGCCACTCTGTATTCCCTCAACCCCAGGCCACCATTTCCACAAATTGGCTTAATTTCTCAGGCAAATATATGACACATCTGAGAGCTCATTATCCTTGCAATGCAAGTGATTATTGTACTTAGTGCTAAAACTCTCTTAGCTTTCGAGGTTTTGTCTTGAATGGCTTTGGTTGGAGTCCAGCTGATTTTTAAAATGAAATGAAGATATGTCAAACTGACTATCATTGAGGTATATAAATATTATAATAAGGTATATAAATATATAATAAGCTTACGCTGTTTGCTTTAATTGCGCACTTCCAAAAAAACAAAAAGATTTTGTTTGAGCCATGTTGTGTCTTTAGTTTGTCCAATGCAAAGCATGGACTGAAGAATAAAACATCCACACGTGTTGTAAACAAGAACACTTATATTAATAAATGGCTGTCCATCTACACAGATTAGATAACTGTCTTTGTCATTAGCCTATATGCAGAATATTACATATCCTAAAGGGGGTGATGTGTATGCTTTTTAATAGTAATATACATAGTTTAATGTCAATATTTCTCTTGTTCATTCTTCCACAAAAAGCTCCTCCATCAAGGAGAAACATGAGAGGGCCAAAGAGGTGCTCCCGCACCTGGACGGGCTGGCCCTTTCATTTACAGTCATGGTGAGGATCAGGCACTGACTGACTCAGACACCTGCTATTGGGAAATATGTTCTCCATCAGTGAGCTATAGACTATTTCTGGACAGGAGCACTGGGAGACCATTGTTCTCCCCAGCACTGACAGCCAAGGTATTCTGGGACTCTTGGCACACATAGAAAACAATGTGTTATTCATGTTAAGCTTAAAAATTGGGCTACTTATTTAACATTACCACACAAACTGCAGTTAGAATGGTATTTGTTGATTGCGGCAGAGTTCTTTGGTAGCTTTTACTATAATAATAAACGTAAAAACTGCAAAAGTTACATATTCCATTGAGGAGACTCACGTATGATGGGATTTCTTTTAAATCCCAAAGAAAAAATAAAAAACTAATAAAAATCGCAATAGATGGAACAAAATCAGAGGAATTGATGGCTCAGACTAATTAAGAAACAAATTAGTTTTTCTAGACTTACTAGAGTACATTACCAGAATCATACAAATTTCCATTTCAGACGAGGAATAAATACATATCATTGATACATATCTAAGCATAACCAGGCTTAACATAAAACAGTGGAGCTCCTTATTCCCTCAGTTTGATACATGATATGTGTTCTTTAAACAAATCATCTGGTCTCTGCTCCTATACAGTCTTATACAGGGGCAGGGGGTTTGGGGATTTTGCAATGTCATCTGGGATTAAAAAGGAGCAGCACATCAGAGCCCCAGGCCACACCACCTGGAGCCCCTATACGATCCCTGGCGCTGCACCACTCAAAACCAGCCCCATTAGCTTACCGCCAAATAATTCCTGGTCAACCAAATGACACTGAGCTAACAAAGCCCCATTTCAGAAAAGATTACAACTTCAACAGGAAACCCTTTGATTATGAGTTTGTTTGAAATGTTATCAATACCATGATCATTCCTGCGGATCAACAAAACCATCTCTAATCACCGTACCTTGGCTGTACCTTCAGTTGTGCATCAATCTACTCGGGAGTGGGAGGAGGGGGGGGGGGCAAATCACGGTGGAGAATAGAGGAGTGACTTGTTTAACAAGAAGCACGTGCAATGACAAAGCGATTCCTTTCTCTACGTTGATCACCCACCTGCACACAGATTAGGTCAGATATTCACGTGAGCTGCCAACCTGTCACTCACACTTGATAAAAAAAAGAAAAGAAACACACACAGCACACATTCATTTCATATTAGTGCTCCTAACAGAAGACAGCAGACAAGAGTTTACCTGTCCCATTTACAAACAGCGAAAAAAAGACACCCTAAAAACAATTAGTCAAATAAACACAACACAGTGTTTGCAAGCAGCTTTTATAATATCAGAGTGCAAATAAGATTCTGTGAAATATGCCCATGAACTTTAACCTCTGGTCAGGGTCACAATATACACAATTCAATACAATCTGCCATTCACAGACATAAAAATTGATAAACAAAAGATTAAAACTGTATGAAATATATATAATATATTAAGTCCTGTTTTGGTGTAAGTTTTTATAAATGATTATACTTGGAATGTGAAATTATTGTTTTCAAAGATCTATAGTAGGATTAGTACAGTAAACAAATCTTTCTGTCTGCTTTGGGTGATGACCAAACATTATAAAGCTAAATTCAGGTTCTGTTTTCTGAAGATCCTGCATGAAGGCTACACTTACAGTATTTTCTATGGTGTTATGTTTGTAGTTTTACTGGATTAATGGAAAAACTATGCGGATGATCACAAATATTTCCCACTGTCTTGGGGAAGTACTTTGATCTTTCTCAAAAAGCTTTTCATTCATTTATTTCAGTGTTTCCAGCATTTTCCTCATAGTTTACTTTTTGTGATCTAATTTAGTGAATAACGCCAATGGTATGTTGAATAGCATACTTTCCTTGTAACTGATCCAACTCAACCGTTTGAGAATAATTTTTGTACAGTCTATATGACGGGGATGCACAGTTGAAGTTTCATCACCAATTTAGTCTCTGGCGCCCCCTTGTGGGATCTATGCAGAACTGGATTAATTCATTTTGAGTTCATAAAAACCCATTCCAAAATACCTTTATTAAACCCAGTAAATGGCTGAAACTAAAACTAAAATTTGACTTCCAAAGCTTCTAATGAGTTCAGAGTTGATCAATAAAGTTTTTAGAGTGACACAGCTGAGCTCAACTCAATGCCACAATTGTTAGTCTCTTGGCGATAACCTCATGCTACCCCTCTTCAGTTAGTAGGCTGACTGAAGAAATAAATCCGTTTCTGTTTTCAAGACAATGTAAATGTTGCCAGTTTTAACTTTTCAGAACAGAATAAAGTTTGTTTCTCTTTCTGTTTGTGTGTGTGTGTGGGGGGGGGGGGTGCACAGATACACAACTGGAAAGGTGTGGACCAATTATCTATTATTTAAATGGAGAAACAATAGTATTACAACAAGTACAACATTTACAGAACAACACAAATATACCAATATGGTGCACGTTATCTGTTGAAAACTATTAACGACTGTAAGCTACTTTACATTTTTGCGCGTGTATGTATGTGCGTCTGTTACGTCGTATAGTGAGAACATTATGTCTCAGTACATAACACTGACATGAGCAAGGGAGGGGCTGCTGCAAAACACACTGATAGAATGAATGCAAAGAGCCAAAAGAACACTTCCTGTTGATGCAAAAATTGCAGCAGCAACTGTCTGACACATCTGGACTGGAGAGGGGGGGGAGGCCTGGCTGTAGCGTTAGCGAACTACTGAGGGGAATGGACAACGTTTAACGCTAACGTTCATGCTAATCTGCAAGACGGTGAGTTGAGTAGACTTCAACTTTGGCTTGGACTGGTGACAACAATGCAAGTGTAATGTCGGCACGCCTTTGCTCGTACAGTGTAAGTAATGGGGAAATAATTGCCTGCGACCGTACGCTAGCAAGTAGCTAGCGTTAGCCGCTACCTAGCACTGGTCGCTGCTACATGCCCTTGCTGACATGGAGTGGTTGCTAACCAAGCTAGCCCTAACTGTTAGCATAAGCTAGCTAGCAGATTAGCTATTTCATATGACAGCGGACATAGTTTGTATCCGCGGTCGACGTTGTAACCCAGCTAATAAACTACACAATGTTGTTAAGCATTTATATAGCTAATCACGGAAAGTATGACCAAACCGTAAAATAATCCACCATGTTTGAGTGAGTGAAGTCTGAGTGAAAGTTACGCATTTTTTTCTGAAATAATTTGCTCGATCCTAGGCTAGCCTGTATAGCTAACTTAGTTAGCCACCGCTTGTGTGCTGTTTGTAGTTGAATGGTTCGGCCCTGTGAGCCGATGCAGTTTTTTTGAACGAACGTTAATCTAACTATAAGTTCCCGTAGAAATGAGAAATAGTGGAGACAACAAACAAAAAGCAGGTGGATGTGAAGATGAAGCTAACGTTAGATGCTCCGATAGGTTGACCCTCACATAAATGGCGAACGGACTACTAAAAGAATGGTTTTGAATAAAGTTTGAGACGCCGCACATTTGCTACCAAATGTATCGGCACTGCCTGCATGTACGATGGGATCAACCGTACAAGCTAATGTCCCCCGGTGTCCATTCACGATGAAACTAACACGGGTAAACACGACTCAGAAGGAGTAATGTTAAGTCGGCGTACTAAATGTGTAGCGAATGCATGCAATAACAATAAGCCTTATTTCAGTCTCACTGTTCGTGTATGGGGTGGCATCATCAGGCCCGTATGTTTTCAGGGTGTCAGTGGTTTTCGCAGAACATCTGTTACGATGAAAAACTAAAGTACTAGCAATCATCTTGGTAACAATAAATGCATTTGTAAACTAAGTAACCTGATGATGTTATGGCGGTAAAGGACAAAGTGCAGCGACATGGCAAGTTATTCTGTACACCTGGGTTCACCTAGTTCACCAAGGACTGTGTTTGCTATTGCTTTGACATCCATATGCCCTACAATTTCCCAATTGCTGTGCTAAAAGCCTAGTTTGAAACCAGCGGCACTCGTTATTCCTGGACAGCTGCCTCTTAAACTAGCCTTAATATTTTAACTGTATGTCAGAACAGAGTGGAGCTAAATCACTTACGACTTCTGCATGAGCAGCCATAATGGCTTTGCACCCATTCAACCCTATCTCTTATAGTCCCGTTTCTGTTTGGGATAAGCAGTAAAACTGTATTGGTTTCTACTGCCAGCTGCAATTAGTGATTGTGCAATACAAGGCATATGCTGTAGCTACATGAAATATTGTCTGGGGGAAAACAGAACTCTGTGAGGTCTATCTATCCTGGTAATCTGGAAATCCAGAAATTGCTGTGGCATCGTCACAAGTTACTGAGTGCAGGGACTTTATCAGAAGCCTTTACTAGGCCAGTTTTGTGCACATGATACTGTCATATTTAGCACCGAATTATTGATTTAAATGTCTCTTCACTGCACTGTACAGTCTCTTATAATTCTGTTCACTGGTTTTATAAATGGATGACTTTTCTTTTTTTGACAAATCACTGCAAGTTTGAGAATGAATATGTTGAAGAAGTATAAAGATAACAATGGGCTGAAGACTGTGAAAGTCTTTCACTCGTCTTTGTCTGGTAATTGTGAGCAGGCAGAAATGAAAGATAAGCATTTTGTTGTTTCCAGTTATTTATTCCAAACGAATCAAATAAGAGAACACACCCGAAGGCTAAACATGTACAATATTTAGCCTTGCATACTGAGCTCCCACTACGCCTTTCCACAGTGTATGTTATTCTCACACTGGCAAATTTCCTTACATCATACCTTACCAATAATGTATCAAAATCTAGTCTATTTTTATCTTATTTTTTACTTTCTGTTTTAAATTGCTCTCCAACCTTTGCTTGTTAAGCAATTCTGTTCTGGGTCTGGTCTGCCCCACAAGCTGTTTTTCAAAGTAGGTGAAATGCTGCTGATGTTGAAGAAACCAAACAATGCTTGCTTTGCTTGCTGACTTTGATTTTTCTTCTAATGTTTTCTCTCTCTCTCTCTCTCTCTCTTTGAGTGACATGCCAAAGTTATAGACTTTGAAGCCTTAGTTGATGTCTTACTACCAGAGTTATGCTGACATTATTGTCAGCCAAACTATCAACGTACTCTCAGCATCCTTTAAACCTGCCGACTTGAAGCAGTTATGTCCAAAAGGTTTATCACCAGGCAGTTAAGTTTTGCTTTAGATGGTATTTTTGAGCTGAGTTTAAACATTTTCTTTTTTCCCCATGTGAGCCAAGCATGTGACCCTTACCCAGCATGTGCATTTCCAATGTATGCATTCTTTGGCTTCCCTTCAGCCTGGCTCCATTCACTTTGCATGTTGTTGGCAGCCATCGCTGATATGTATGAACATGTTGTATTTGAAGGCTGGTAATGGGCGAGTGAAAATGATGTCCACCTTCTCTCTGTTGATCTTTGCTACATCTTTTCCTCTCCTGCACCAGGGTGAGAGCATATGGTTAGTTGGACAGGTGTCTTGGCAAGCTTTGGCAAGTGGAGAAAGTGTTTGTTCCCAAAATGCTGACAGGGATTCAATGTGCAGAAGATCATGCTGAATTGCTAGCAAGGTGAACGGAGGGAGGGTGGAGGTGAGAGTGGGAGAGGTGGGAGAGATGGGAGACTGGCAGATGGAGTGGGGGGAGAGGAGGGTTAAGCTAGGGAACTGACACATATTAAAGGTTTTGCAACATGTAAGTATTTGCTTTTACAAACAAAGAATTACACAGTAGGTACAGTAGAGTTTAGTTTCACTAAACTCTACTGTACCTACTTTACAACGTGTGGTTTAACTAGTTCTGCTGAGAAGGCAGGGTCTGCCTAGGTTTGTTAATATTTTATCAACCAGCTCAAATCAGTATTTTATTGTGTCAGGGTAGTATTGTCAGTGCCTTCCATGGGGGGATCTAATCTACCATTTTGCTTGAAAGTCAAAGCTTGAATGCATTGGAATATGTTAATGCAAGGAGTGGCAGATGTCCGTTGCGATTATTTAGATGTAGACATTACAAGAAAGCTTGGTGTACATGCTCACCTTCCAAGAAGAACAAGATTTTCTTCTTTCGCTGCCAAATGCGGCATATACACCTTTATGTCTTCCCTCATATGACGTTTACCTACAGTTAGGTGGATGTAGTCGCAATCATTTCTTCGACTTTCGTTTCAGTTTCCTGTTTAGCAATAAAGTCTATGGATGACTAATTGATGCCCTAGTGCCATAAATTAATGTCAGAAAGGAATTTTTCAGTTCTCAATTTTATCTTTTGGATTATTGGATTTTTTTTTCTTGCACTCTAAGCACTTTGAGTTTGGTGTTAACAGTTGTGTCATAGCAGTTGTCTTTTGCTTTCATTTTTAGGATTGAGTGGCAGTGAGATGTTAAAATGGTCAGATTCTGTACAGTTTAACATGTGCTTGTGCTTGTAAAATTTTCACCTTTTTCCTTTTGAAACATATAACCGGATTTATAAACCGGAACACCACTTGAATGTCAGCGTTGTAGCATAACGAGTTGTCATCAACTACCGTGTGGGTGCGCGTGCAGAAACACACAGCAACGCTGCTTCCTTTTGACTCTAGATGTTCTGAAAAAAAATTAAGCATTCAGTCTTGTACAACATACTGTGTACTGGTACATTCATTAGCATTTCATGACTAAACAGGAATGGATAAACTCTTCCATCAGGGGGCCAATACAACCAGGTATATAGGGATACCACCATGATCTTAGAAGTAAATGTATTACCATCATAAACATCAAAAACAAGATAAATGCATATTATGTTTGCTGAAATGGATTCAATGCATGTTTCTTTTGGCATAGAATTTGTCATATACCGTAATGTATTAAGTAAGTAAACCTGTATCAAATGCCTGCCATTAACAGCCTTCTTTCTCATTTGTCCTACATATATAGTACAGTAGTTTTTTTGTTAATTCTGAAATTATAAAAAAGTAAAATGCTGCAATGCATAGTAAATGCAATGTTTGAAAACCTAATGTCTTCTTGTTTTCAGGCTGTCGACAAACTGGAGAAACATATCCAAGAAATGGACGACGGCAGCTACATCGAGTTTGATGTGCCGGAGTTCAGTAACACTGTTCTTACCCAGCTCAATGAGCTACGGCTGCAAGGGAAGTTGTGTGACATTATTGTTCACATTCAGGGCCAACCGTTTCGAGCCCACAAGGCTGTGCTGGCAGCTAGCTCACCCTACTTTCGTGACCACTCAGCTCTCAGCACCATGAGTGGCCTTTCCATCTCAGTCATCAAAAGCCCTGAGGTGTTTGAGCAGCTTCTTGCGTTCTGCTACACAGGTCACATGTCCCTGCAGCTCAAGGATATAATCAGTTTCCTCACTGCTGCCAGCTTTCTGCAGATGCAGGCCATCATTGACAAGTGTACCCAAATCCTGGAGAGCATCCACTCCAAGATCAGCCTCCCAGTTAATATCTGCAGCCCAGAGAAGGAGGACTCACAGTCCAGTCGCAATGGGGTCAATGACAGCAACCTCTTTGTAAACCCTACCCAGATCTCCCCCCCTTACTACTCCCGGCAGAGTCAGGCAGGACACGAAGCGCGCTTTGAGCTGGCAGGAAAAGGCCTGGGCCGGGGGCGACAGCAGCAAGAGGAAGGCCAGTCGGACCGAGGCAGCAGTGATAGTGTGTCAGAGCATGATGCTCCCTTGGAGGGAGAAACAGAGCAAGTGGAACTGATAGGCAAAGATGGGCAAGTAACAGATGTGCATGTGAAGGTAGAGAAGACTGAGAGGCCCACTTACTCTGATAGTTCCTCAGCTGGTGATGATGGCTACCACACAGAGTTGGTAGATGGAGAACAGGTATTAGCTGTTAGTGTGGGTTCTTATGGTCCTGTCATCCAGTCTGCTTCCTATTCTTACTCAGGGCTGTCCTCCCCGTGCTTTGTCAACCTTAGCAGCTCCAGTCCTTCCCGCTCCATCCTCAGTGGCTTCAGAGGTGGGCGAGCCAGGGCAAAGCGCCCCCTAGCCATCCCAGCTGGGGTGCTGAGTCATATCAAACCAGGCTCAGATGACAGCGAATCAGCTGTGGGACCCACAGGGTTGGAGAATGATGTGCGGGAGCGTAGCCTGCGGAGCCAGTGGTACCCTTACAATGAGAGACTCATTTGCATCTATTGTGGAAAGACCTTCAATCAGAAAGGGAGCCTGGATCGCCACATGCGCCTGCACATGGGAATCACCCCATTTGTATGTAAATTCTGTGGCAAGAAGTACACAAGGAAAGACCAGCTGGAGTACCACATCCGTGGCCACACGGACAACAAGCCCTTCCACTGTCAGATCTGTGGCAAATGCTTCCCGTTTCAGGGCACCCTTAACCAGCACCTGAGGAAGAAGCACATGGGAGCATCAGAGGGCAGTAATCATATGGACTCTCCAGAGAGGACGGAGGGAAGCTCAGGTCAGAAGGACCAAGAGGATACGTCTGAGGGGATGGCCTTTGAGGCGCAGTACGCAGAAGAGGCGCCGGGCCAATGATATGGAAGAGAGTTCAAAATGCAGTCCAGAGGAGGCTCAAGCATCAAGATGTGATTTTTAGGTCCTGCTTCAGGTTAAGGAAGCTTTAAGAAATGTTTAGTTTAACTCAACTTAAAGGACTTTTTTTCTTTTGGAATCGGCTCCCTCTACTATGGACATTTCTTGCATCAAGGGTTTCTGTCATTTTTGTGAAAGTTAGATGTTGAATGCAGAGAGCAAATGGGTGCTTTATAGAAATTTGATTCTTTCAAGCAAAGGGAGTAACAACTTACTATTTTTTAAGGAGGTCCCAATAATCAAGACCACCTAATTGATTTCTCTTTTTATCTTTCCATGTTTTTTAAAACATATTTACAGAGTTATATAGGCATGTTGCAATAATTGATAATGTGAAAGCTCTGGTAAGATGCTAGTCATATCACATTTTTACCTGACCCGTTTTTGCACATGTGGCCACAGGAGGTCACTTACTCACAAGGAATGATTTTTCTGCCAGTGCAAAGCTTCGTGTGACGTATCTGTTCAATACCTCATGATGCAACTACATACTCATAACAGACAGTATTTTAACTTAAATGAAACTCACCAGGTTCTACCTCATAGCCAAGAACCTACCAGGCACAGACGTGTTCACAGTTTTAATCCGTTTTAGGTTGTATGTACAGTATCTTATTGCCAAACCCTGTAAAGAATATTCTCTCAACACAAAGCCTTGATACTTAGGGGAAATATTCCTTGCTGATTGTATGGATTAGGGACAAAGTCCTTGTCAAATGTTTCATGGTCAGCCAGGTTGAGATGATGTTTTAAGAAGGTGCTACGTTAGGAGTGCATTACATTTGCTAGCTTTCTTGTGTGTTTGTTTTTGGCAAATGCAGAGAATAGAGTAAGAAACTTTGAAGATATGATTTAGCTGTCTTATAACGTTTGATCTACAAAAAAACACTTAAGGATTTTATCTCTCATCACTACTGCAGATCTCACTCTGTTGGCCAAGACGTGGTTTTAGATGCTGTCATCCATGTAATGGGTGAATTACATCCAAACAGTGAAGTCATTTATATTCCTCTATACTCTGATTGCAGACTTATACTGAATTATTGTATGTGTAAATTGTTTTGTCCTGAGGTAGGCTTCTAGGTTAATGCTCAGTGTCTAACAGAGACAGGAGTACCCATTGTCAACTCTGCACAGCAGGAACAGCGCTAGATCTGTTCACATAAATCTATATAGTATACTAGCCTGAATAATATGCAAACAGAAAGAACAAAGGAATCTCAGCCATTTTGACATGGTTTTTCTTCCATTCTTTGAAAGAGCTATTAGGTTGTTTCCTTATTTTTCATTCTGTCCTTACTTTTATTATGAGACAATTGATCTGTGTTCTTTGTCCTCTACGTTGGTTGGGGTCAAATGCAGACTCTAATTATATTTGCCATTGTCAATCCTACTTTATGGTGTAATAAAGATGGACGAGACTTCTCCACTTCGTCCCATTGCACAAAAAATGAAGCCAAAATATGACTAATACAGGCGATGCCATCTTGGGCTGGGAACATCATTTGGAGCCAAAGTCTGCACAGTAGTGGGTTGGTGCCGTATTATCAAGGTCCCACCCACACAGACTTGCTACTCAGTTGCTAGCAAGGCTCAGCTGTCAATCATGTTGTGAAACCCTTTTTTTTTATACCATCAAATAACTAATTAAAACCAAACTTGACACTTGAACATACATCAACAGTGTGATAAGAACTACCTAAAATGACAGAAACCATCTTTGGTAAAAATGTATTTGAGGTGTACTTCGAGGGAGCGGACCTATACTTGACATATACTGCAGCCAGCCACCAGGGGGCAATCAAAATGTTTTGGCTTCACTTTTGGTGAGCTGTCTATCTTTATATACATTCTATGGTGTTGACATGTGGCATAGCTAAATTAAGGCTAAGGGTTACATGTTAGAGGTAGCTGGTGATCCAAAGTATTGAAGCACTTTGCAATGTAAGTAGGTGGGATGGTTGCAATCCCATTGATAAAATGTGCTCATTCCTGTCTTAATTCTGGTGCAGCAGCTGCATTGCAGAGTAGTGCTCACTTCACAGCAGTGATTTTTCCTCTGAGTAAAAATGTTGTGAACTTGGAGGCGAGTGCAGTAACATATATTCTATTGGCTACAAGTCATGCATATGACAACATTGTATTTTATCTATACTGTTTGAACCATGGGGTTTAGGGATGGGGGTGTTTATATATAGAGACTTGGTTTTATTTCCATTGTGATTTAAAATAATCTGCGTTCACAGTAAAAACATAAAAGGCGCTTAGAAGGCCTGATTGATTATCCTGTCGTATTTTGCAAATTTAAAGCTCGGCTGGGTGGTCCCATTTGCGCTAACCTGCTTTCTTATTTGCCATCCAGCTGTTAAATGCCTTTTTAGAAGAGCACCTGCTATATGCTTTTATTTTGTTGACGTATGGTCCATGTTAAATTTGTTTGATTCTTTCGCAGTTTTCATATAATGTTCTTCTTTGTGTGGATTTGGTGGGAGAATATTGCGTTTTGTTGCATATGTCTAATTACGGCAAGAACGCAGCCATTTTATTCCACTGAATGTGCCGTCACCGTTTTCACTCATTGACAGTTAAGATAGAAAACCAAAATGTATGGAATTTTGCAAAAATCGGTATAGCTAGCTTTTCGTTTTTGTTTAAGGATTCATTACAAACACTTTTGATCATCATCACCTGCAGTCTGCCGACCTGTACAATACTTTTTAGACGAATGTTTACTAAGTCAAGTTTATTTTTGTTAGCCACTGATGTGATGTGCAGGTTTGACAGCTAATCTGACCTCACCAAAGTCAGTTGCTGACTAATTTGAATTTGCCTGATGATTCTTGCCCTTCACCTAGAAAAAAAAAAACTAAACAAGAAATGCATACCTTCTTGCGTTATTGTCAGCAAGTTTTTGTGAGTAATGGGTACAAACTGGTAAAACTCTTTTGTGCCAACAGTTCACACCAAAGACTAATAGGTGGTTTTTAAAAGTAAATTTTGACTGTATTGCAAATTTGAATGCTCATTAAGAAGAATTTGTTCTTAATTTAATGTAGGACTAGTTCATTGCTATTTGCAAGGAATGTACATTTCCCAGCTTCTAACAATCACTTCTGTAAAATTTGAACAATTTGCTAAGAACATATTAAGTAGCAAAGTCATAAATAACATCATATATTAAGCCATACAAAAGCTGACAATATAAAAGTTGTGCAATAGGTATTGTAATTGTTTAAAGCCAATGTATACAAAAGAGAGGATACTTCACAAAAAGTGGCATCTTAAACTTAGTGCCTTGCCACAAGCTTTACAATTTTGATTCTGGCACTTAGATTCCTGTGCCTCTTGTGTTTTTGTAATGAATTGAATAGCGAGATTATAATAAGACATGGCCACATTATTTATTGTATGTGGTGCCAAGAATGCATAGAAATTAAGTCAAGTCATTCTTGTCCATTTTATAGTTTGTTTTCCAGCACAAGTCCTGCCCCCTGTTTGCTTTTTATCATTTGATTTGTTCTCTTGTCATTGGATGGACAACTGATTTTGTAGCAACTGATAACAATCAAATGAGGCAGACTTGTTCCCTGCAAGCCATTGCCCCATGTTCAGAGACTATACTGTATCCCTCCTCTAACAACTGAGGACAATCTTAGCGATGTACTGTAGTTTTAGGCATTTCAATGAAGGAAGGAGATGCATGAGAAACACAAACCTACTTCCTCTCTGTTCTCCCGGAGCATCTGGCAAGGGAACAGCTGCTCGGGTATTTAGCAGATAATAAACAGAATATTTGTGGAGAAAAAAAGCTTACCCTCATATACTATAGCTTAATTGCACGTTGCTCAACCACAAAATTGTATAAAATTGCCAATGGATAATTTTTTAACTTGAATTTTCTTGTATTTGTGTCATCGACTGTGCACTTACAGGTTTTTTTTTTATTGATAGTAAATACCAATTCCATCCGGGAAGTCTAGTTTAGCTCTGTAGTTACCCTTAAGGGACTCTGCTATAATGGCCTCAATCACTTTCGAAGAGACTTTTTCCCCTTAAATGGTGCTTTTAGACAAGTCAGATTTTTTTCCTCTTATCAGATGAGTACACAAGTCCATATAATCATCATATGTGAATGGAGGGGGAATTATTTAAATGCTTTTCATGAACTGTAGTTACTTATGTGATCTACACACACGCAGAACCAACTGAACTTGACACACACACACTCAAATCAACTCTTTGCCAACTCCTAGTTCCACACCTCTGAGAGGAACAGGAGATGCATTATGGGCCACAAGTAATCAAAAGGAAGTGTTTACAGGGAAGGCTGTCAGACTACTTTTTGAAATTGCAGCTCGTCCTATTCTTTTTATAATAAACTCACTTCAGGTAGTTTACAAACACTGATACAGGCTTAGAAAAAAAAATCTTAAGTCTTCCATAGCTTTTCTGTCAGTTTCTGTCCACTGTGTATTATAAAAAAAGCAATAACCTTTTTAAAAGTGGTGTATTGGGATCATAAAGCCTATTGAAATATTGGCCTGTCGTATATCAAACAAACGGAAATGTCAGGGAGCTGTTGGATTGAAGTAGGACCCGGACAATTTAATATTGATTTATTTTTTATATATTTTCTGAAACGTTGGACAGGTTGACTTCCTCCTATATATAAATAAAAAAAGCGGTGTTGCTTGCTGGTGTTCAAAATGCTCATCAAAATCCAGTGGTAGTCAATAAACTGCAACACAAGAGCTGAGCGTGTGGCTCAGTAATCAAGCTCAGTGGCACTGTTCAGAGTTGCACCTCCAGCTGTGTCAAATAATGAAAGGGATTTTGGGCTGTATAGCCACTGTTTGGGAGCGGGCTATCTGTTTTCATGTTAAGGTTCAGTGGTCTCCTTTGGCTCCTCAGGCACTGAGACTGTAGTTGTAGTTATTCAGGATCAGGGGGGAAGTTTTAAGTCTATTGTTGCTTGTTCCTTTTCCAACTCCCTAAACTGCACTATAATGTCTCTGGCTCATATGTATTTGGTGACAAGGCAAAAAAAAAACTTAGAACTCAGGGTATATAGTGTTAAAAG
The DNA here is from genome assembly GCA_024633595.2 of Lepomis macrochirus. NCBI lineage: Eukaryota > Metazoa > Chordata > Actinopteri > Centrarchiformes > Centrarchidae > Lepomis > Lepomis macrochirus. The sequence goes on from JALXJV020000005.1 coordinate 29,685,105, forward strand.
TGGTCTCATTTGACATTCATCCTATGTCCGTAGTTTAATTGTGCACTTCTCTTCAGGTGGGGAAACAAGTCCTCAGTCAGTGGTTCCCAAACATTCTGCCTCAAGGTCTCAATGAGCCCATGTTTTCCACAGAGCTGAAGCTTTAGGAGCGCTGAAGACCATGAACTGAGCCATGATAGCAGAAATACCCCAACTCCTATTTTGTCCACTCTACACACAACCTCACAACCCAACTGTGAACCTCAGAACTCTACTGTTTTGTACAACTATGAAGTAAATGAAGCTAGCTAGAGCTGATGTTGTATCTATTGCCATTTATGAATTTATTTTATAGCATGAAATAAAATATATTTATTCAAATTATATATTTTACTCATAATCATTATGTGCTGCTTCATTTTGGTTCTTAAGCTTGTAAATTGCTTTTTTATTATATAAAAAATGTCAATAGAATAATGCGTTTGTAAAATAAAGACGCTGATTTGGCTACGATTTGTCTTTTGTGTCTCAGAAATTGTTTTATTTACTATGAAAGTGCAGATGACCCAGATCAAAGCATTTGGTTTGAAATGGAAAAAAACAATACTGTAATATTCAGTAATATCCTTTACTTATTTAATTGTACCATAAGTTAAACAACAAGACAATGCGATATTCCAATATATGTGTTGATGGCATGCATGGAATCCCCTTGATACTGCAGTAATACTCTGTACTAATGCCATCTGGAGGAATTACTGATGTATGTGCAACTGTGACCCTCTAGGGGGAGCTGGAGAATAACAAATACACCTTAAACAGTCACTCATCTTTAGTGTCAAAAATTCTGCAATTTAATCTAAACAAAGAAATATCTCAGAACAAATAGGCTATCGTGACTTAAAATATAAGGCTGTTTAACTATACTATTAAAATATTACTAATATAAACAGTCTTCAGTAAATGATAGGCTGGGAAAATGAAGTTATATATGTTAGATAATAATTAGCAAAACATGTCTGAAAAGACCTTTTCCTCTTATGTACTTTTGAGACTTTAATAATCTGTCTTCTTTTTTTTGCTTCTTTTGGTGCTTGTTGAAAATAGGCCATTCACAAAAATGAAGAAAGAGACAAAGTAGTAGAATATGGGCCTAAGACAAATTGCTTCAGTCTCAGATGGCTGGTAATAACATGAATTTATCACCAAACAGGCTCCTTTCTCCTGCTAGATCGCCGTCCAGATTCTCTGCCTAATCCCCAGCAGTGTTGTTGCTCCTGTCCCTACTGTGTTAAAAATGCATCTAGAGGGAGAAATATATCCATAGCCTGGTACAGCTGTGCAACAACATCCCATGGTGTTAACACTGTGTGCAGATTTTACAGAAAGTAAGACCACAAGGCAACCAAATGACTAATAAACCACCAAACCGGCCAACTATGTGCTTCATTGACATTTTCTCGAAATAGTTTACCACTGTACTTTCAGGCCGCATGTTGCAGTTTGTCACTGACTGGAACAATAGTAAATAAAATCATACTTGGAAACATGTAAGCATCATTCATTACAGAAAATTCTAATAAACTGGATGAATTGTTTAAATGACAGTATTATAAGGCTCCACAGACATTTGATCCTAAAATAATAGGATAAATTGCTCTGTTCAGTGGAATATGAGAATTAAAAAGACCGCAAAATACAAGGCCAGGAAACCCGAGGTAGTGATGTTTCCACAAGGAGTCTTTAACTGCATGCTATGGGTATGATGTATTGTGGCTCTCTGTAACACAAACTCTACCAGTTGGGTTGGAGCGAACAACTGATCAGTGCAGCTGTTTCACACATTTGTTAATATGTATTTTCAGTATGAGCATTTGTTTTCTTACGGCAGTTTAGCTACTACTGGATGACCAGTGGGGTCTCCCCTTTTCTACACATTTTTGTTCCACTGGCTCAGCCCATCTCATGCTGCGATGCACACCGAAACTGAAACCTTCTTGCTGTCTTGCAATTCAGAAAGGGTCATTTATGCCCTACAGCACGCAAGTACTCTTGCCTCATTTCAGTTGCTGCAGGAGCACAAACATTTATGTGCCTTGTAGCTTGATAATGTGACTCATTATTAATTAAATCCAAAAAGGCATCTAGATGGTTCACCCCTATCCGCTCTTGTGGTATAGATAATAATAAATGTTCCATACCCCTATGTTATTTGGCATTATTGTAACAGGGATGATGTGGAAGTTACCCAAGCTACTCCTTCACCAAACTGTGTCACCATTGGCCTTATGGAGCATAAAGGCCCTTTGTGTCCTGGCTGGCTCTCAGCAAATGGTATGTGTGATAATGTTGTTGCCTCTCTGAATAAGGTAATGCAATTACAAGGGATTTGGAAGGAAGTGGAGCTGGTGGGAAACAGGTAAGAGGTTCCCACCTACACAAGATCCTGCAGTTCGTTTATTCCTGGAGGAATTCTTTCCCTGGGTAAGGAAACTGTAGGTCTACTAAAGAAGAGAATAAAATCACCACATACAGGAAATGCGTAAAGCCACAATTTAACAAAGTTAACCTCTGACCCACCCGTGTGATGGCTGCAGTGCGCAGGTGTGCTCCAAATACATGGAAGGCCGTGACTGGATGGGGGAAAGATCACTAAATCAAGCCAATAAACACAGCAGCTAGCAGGTAAAGGCGACGTTTATATCTTAATTTATGCTTTGTACGTTTTAATAAGCAACTATCGAGGGAATAACGTAAAGTATCTGGCAATTTAGCTGCTTGGTAGCTAACATTAGCTGGAGTGGCTTGATTGGTTAGTTTGGTTTCTGCAGATATGATAAAAGTTACTGAACACATCGAGGTTCCTATAGTTTGAACACTTGTTGGTAGCTGTATGTGATAAGCTATGTGACTAAATGCTTTTATTGTATTGCGCAGGTGTTCATCATATTGCGTCCCAGACCGCTGTGTTTGTCCTAAACATGCCAGGCTCGGCTTGCTTACAGTAGGCCTTTGGCATTTTTGACGTGGCACAATAGGAAAAGCACAGGTGTAAATTAAAAAATCAATGATTGAGCTGCTTCATTTTCATGGTCCTGGTGTTGAGCTTGCTGGCTCACTGTCATGGTTTACTGGGACACTTGGGTACAATGGGGTCATTGTTAATTGTATTATTAGAAACACCTGTGCTTTTCCAAAGAAATTGCAGTTTGCCTGATAGCCATTGTTACCCCAGCTGTGACATGGGAGAAATTAGGTTTTCAGCTTACAAAGTGAATGATCACGTATATGAACGCTTTTATGTCAGTATTTTGGGGCATTTTAATTGAATAATAGAGTTTAGTAGAGAGGGACCAAAAAGATTATGGAGCTCTACTCTTGACTACCACAGGTTCCTAATTTCTGTGCGGCATAGGCTAATTAAATGTCTATTTCTATACACCACCTGGAATGGTTCCGAAAGCAAAACGTTCTGCATCAGTTTTAGAGTTTTATTTTGAAAAAAAGCTAATATTTTAAACAAGATGCCACCATTCTTTCTACTAATAGCAACTATTAACATAGTGCATGGTGATAACTTAAGTTTGTCTTTTCATAAGTGAATTATATAACAATTATGTGAACCTTGAGGAAAAATCTTAGGTAAGTTGGCATGACACGTTAACCAAAACCCCGAGAAAGAGGAACATCTGTCAGATTCTGAGAAACCACTCCTTTTCCCAATATAAGCCTTTTCATGATGTTCATATTTTCCTTCATTAAAATTGAGTCGGCCTGTTGTACTGCAGTTGCTCTGTGCTCCAGTCATTTTGACTCACAGTTGAGTAATGCCTTAGATGCTCATGATGTGCTGCTGGTCCTCTTAGACCACAGCTTGTTACTTACAGTATCGAGTGTACATTCAAAGTTAGTTAAGTTACACATGAGCTGCAGCAAGAAGTAATCGTTTGTTTTATTTTTCTGAATTTGATTTGACTTCTGTCTTGTTCGTTACAGTTGCAACCTTTCCTGCTTACAGTGACTGTCATTTTATTCCTTTAAGATATGCATGCATTGGTGAAAGTTTTGAGAGCTTTTGTAGGTTTTCTAGGAGATGGTCTCTGGCCAGCTCTTATACATGATAATACTTCATTGCAGTGTGATATAATATCAGCTTAATGTTGTATTTAAAGATTTTGGCACACTTATGGTCATTTTTGGTTGCAGCCGAAAATGTATTTAACTTAACTGCCTGAAATAGCTTTTCTAATGGCTTTATCAAACTAATTCCAGAAAACAATGACGTTTGTGCCTTTGTGTGCTACATCTGTGTGCAATTATTGATAAAAAGAGCTGGGGGATGAAAATGCAGAGTGAACCGAGTTTGGCTCTTAAAGGTCAGAGGCTGCACATGGGAAAAAAATGTAACATGTACCAAATTGAAATTTCGCTCCCCAGTTCCCATGGATACAATGTATTGCAAAGACTGTGAGAGATTTCTGTCCTTTGTCTAACAGTGAAGATACCTCTCTAACAAAGCTGTACTACTGCAACACTGGAAAAACCCCCGTAATACCTCACAAAATACAATTTCCATTGTGCAAAGGAAAATTCCTCTTGTCGATCCCTAAGAGATTTCCTGTAAGTTCCCTGCAGAGGGCTCGCAGACGTTTTGGAGGAACATGAAACAGTGGTCATGGCATGTGGCTGTAAAGCTATAAGCAAATCTGCACATCTCCACAGTTGGAAATCAGCTCAAATGCCGGTCTCTTGGAAGATGGAAAAAAAAAAAACTGAATTCAGTAGTTCCACTATGTAAGTAATAAACAATGAAGTGACTATTCTCCCAAAGAGGAGCTTTACCACATGATTATGTGTTTCTATTTTTAAGCATCTCTTAATAACTCCCATATGCATCACAATAAGTTTACAGCAGCAATGGGGAGTGGATTGAATAAATGACTCGGAAAAAGATGTTGGTTACCTTTTTTATGGCGGATCGCACTTCCATCGTGTTCAGAGTTGTGTTTTTGCTGACAATGACAAAAATAGGTTTGTGCTCAAGTAAGAGTTGTCACCTCAGTGGCACGCTCCGTTACATAGATGTGACAGAGATGGAGAAGTGGTCCAGGCCAGAGGTTACATTAGACTTTTTGTTGTCCATCATTTGTACAGACAGGGTTATAAAATTTCTGTCATAATCTATTATTACATTATCATTTTCATTTAAATGTTTAATGTTAATTAGATGTAGTGAAACTATACTGGACTCCCATGTGAAAGAGACTGTGTCTCAATGGGACTTTATTGTTAAAAAATAAGGTTAAATAAAAGAAATAGACTATTTAATAACATTTCATTTTCAAGAACAACTCAATCACAATAACATTTAATATGCATAACTTACAGATTACTCATTTGTAAGGGCACAGAGAGAAAAGATGAACAGACACTTTTCATGTCACCGCATGGCAGATGAATGGTTTTGCTTCCCCTGTAACATTAGCTGCTACTGGCTGATAAACGTTATCCGTATAACTTGCTCTTGTCCTTCACCCATTGATCCTTTGTTTCACTTTGTTTGTCAACCATATCACAACTATTGTAGCAGTATAGCCTACCAGCGTGATGGCCAGCTAGACACCGTGGTCATGCATGTGAGATCAAAGACAAGATTACTAGACAGCAGCTAAAAGGGCTGCGCGATTTGGAGAAAAAGTCATTTAGCTGGTATTGTGGACAATGTTGCGAGTTTGCAAATGCGATTACAATAGTAACAAATGTTATCATCAAACTACATGCTTGATTATCAAGAAAAATGCATAAGGCACAGGGTAAAATGTTACCCTTTATTAACAATGTGTTGTATACCTATTTGTACGACGCGTGTGTGCTGCTCCTCCTTGTGTGTAATTTTGATGTTAAACCAGTGGAAGACTGGAAGGAAAGACCCTGGTATGTGGACCTTCGACATGGGGCTTAAAATATTGTCCACGCTTTTTAAAACATTGAAACAAATTTTACATACTTAATATAAACAACATTACTGAACAATATTAATATTTATTACTGCAAAGATCCAAAAGTTGTTGTACCTACTGGTCAGTTTGATACCAAAATATGTGAAAATACGGCCCAGGTATAAAAAAAAAAAGCCCAAAATTATCCTTTTAATCTGTCAAAATGACGGACGGCCTTCAGATTTTTCCATCATTGTTTTAAAAAATTGTTTAATGTGACCTCTGTTCCAGACACTGAAATGATAGCATAGCTGTGGTACCTGTGGTAAGATGGTGCGATCAAGTTGGAGAAGAGAATGGAGAGAAGAAAAAGGAGATGAGGAAAAAGATTGATGTGGGTGCACTTTGCAGAGATTTCATGGCTGCTCTTGATGTAAATTGTCTTTTGATGAGGAGGTTTCTCTTTAAATGCAAGTTTGAAAGCTGGCCCTACTGTATTATAAATAACTCACCTTATTGATAATTGTATCATAAAATGTTTTCTCAGCAACACCGGCTACTTCCATGAAAAGCTATTAGCATGACCATGTTTCACAACCACTGGAAAATGGGGGAGTACTGTGGAAATGTCACCTTCCTTTCATAGTGCTGGATGTCAAAATATTTAACATATGCTGATTGCTGACATCTTCAATTAAAGATGTTTTCAAATAGAAGTCATTGCCGTTATCCAAGGGCCACATATTGCTTTTAAATGTAATTCAGTTATTTTCAAGTCTATGTCTACTCCAATTTATCATATTGGGTAGAGCTCTTAATAATTAACTATAAATTATAAGTTATGTGGCATGTCTAATCTCTTTAGGGATGCCTACATTATGCAGTGAAAGCATAAAATGTGAGTGGTTAAAGTCCCCAATGAAGAATTAGCGCAGTGGTTTCTTGTGGTATGACATTTACTCAAAAGGTGGAGTGAAATAGATTTGTGGGAGCACAGGAAAGTGAAAAACGGTTCTATTAAAAGTACAAGGACACGGACTTTTACAGATGTGAAACAACAATACAGGCCAGTTTGAAGGTTCAGGTTTGAAGGCAAAGGAAATGCGGTTATCTTTGTGCTGAGTGAGCACTGTGTCAGCTCATGGTTTTCCATGTTGGTTGAGGAGTGGGGGCTGCACAGGCCACCCTTACTGAAGGTTTTCCATCGTGGTGAGTCCTCAGACACACACAGCATCCAAAGAGTCTGTCATCTCTGTTTATGGAGACGATGAAACCTCGTCCTCTGTTTTACCACGACTAGGTTAATTGACAAAGCAGACATAAACTGGTTTGAAGATGTCATTGCTGTAAAAAGAAAAAAGTGTTGATCTATCTGGGAAGGATTTAGTACAAAGTTCTTTACTGTCCCTCCGTTTTTAGTAAAAACACTGCTTAAAAGAGCAACAGTCGCAGTGATGAATATCTCCCTTTGTCCAATCCAAAGCCTCTTTGACATGGGGAAGAAAGCTTTCTAGCTTTTGACTTATGAGCCAGTTTTAGCAGTGTTTGTCAGTTTAATTTAGACAAGTGTTTTGGCTACTGTCACATAAGCATCCGTCTTTACTTTGGCAGCACAAAATGCTAACATGGCAAGTTAGGTTTTATTCGGAGCGAAGCAATTCAAATACACACTCTGTCTTGCTCTGTTGATAATTGGTCTCTTTAGACAATCTGATTGTCTTAAAGTTGTCAGTCACATGAATTCATACTAAATTGATTTCAAATGCTCTCTGTCCAAACCGTCTTCAACTCACACAAAATATGACATTATTGGAGCTTGGTTCATTGCAGTGTAAAGTCATTTTTGCTTAGTTTTCCAGCTGTTTTTGGAAATCTCATTGACACATAGTAAAGTAAAGGTGGTTTCTGCTGTCAGTGGAGGGGACTGCTGGATGCATTAGTTTTACAAGCCTGTCACATTTCATTTGTCATTCCTTGGTGTGCTGACTATATGCAAACGCTGTGCTTGATAGTATTTGAGACTGCATGTTTTTTGTGCAACAACTTCTCATAACCTAGTTTGTGATAAGAAAAAAAACTCTTGATGTAGTTTTAGTGCCATTTTATACTGTAAATTTAGTTTTCCAATTAAACAAATGAAGATATCACACTTAAAGTGAACAAATAAAGGTGTTTCGCAATAGGATGTGATTAAAAGCACATTTGCACAAAGCTGTGTTCGCTGGGTGGCAGAGAAATGCACTTGAAGGTGGGATTAACTTTGAAGACAGGAGTAATTTTTTGAGCTTATATTCACATTACAAACCTTTTGGTCAGAAAAGCAGAAAAAGTTTTTAAAAAACTACACTTTAAGTATTCCACTCCATTTATACAGTTCAAATATGATTAATTTAGGACTGTTATACTTACATTCCTGTTGTATTCACATACAAACAGTGTATAGTTTCCAGTTTGCCTCCGAAAACTGAAATATACCCCTATTTTACTCAATTAAGTTTGTAATGAATAATTTCCCAAATGATTTTGTCAACATAATTATAATCATTATGTATTTTCTAGAAGCTTTGTTCTAACATGTTTTAATGTATTGAGGCACATGCAATGTTGATTGAATGAGTGATTAGAAGGCTTTCAGGAGGATTAACCACAACAAGCTTTAAAAACGATGCAATGCGGAAATGACCTTCAAATAGATTATATATGTAAAGCAAGTGTCTAGCCCTCTAAGTGCTAACATTAGTAGCTAGTAAAGCAAGGGCAGTTTCCCCCAGGAGGTAATTAAGGGAATAACAGTCATGATAATAGTGGCTAGAGATGCACCTTTTTTTTTTTTCTTTTTCTTTTTTGGTCTGACCTACCAATCCTGATTTTGGTCAATTACGATTACATGTTTAACTTTTCTTTATTGGAAATTTCTTTCTTTATTAGGATTCCCATTAGAACCAGCAGAGGCATTGGCATTATTCTTCCTGGGGTCCATTCCATTGTAAAAAATAAATAGATAAGTATTGTGTATATAGTAAATTCTTATTTCACCATTTTATTTCTACTTTTTTTCCCCACCTTATTTGAGTGTTTATACACAAACTTATCTTACCTCTACTTACCTTGCTTTTCCCTTCAGACACATACCTTCACCTATCTCTCTCTGTTCCTCTGTCCCAGTCTGTCGGCTCTGTTGAACTTCTTTGGCAGCAGTATGTTTTGCACAAAAACACAACTTGCATCTTGAATTTTTCCCCCCATGATTCTTTTTTCCCAGCAGCAGGTGAGCCACGTGTGGAGGCTTGTTGTTAATGACGTAGCCTATCGAAACCAGTGTGGTACAGACTGACACAATGGCACCGGTGTGCTGTACACATTTTCCATGCCATGCTATGCGATTACCCGGTCACCAGTCACGGCTGATCAAGCTGAAATATGTCGGTGTAATCTCATGGGAGATACAGAGAGTAGGTGTGTAATTAGAATTTTTTTTTACCACACGGTGCTGAATCTACCAAAATTGTAAACCTTACCTTTCTTTCATAAGTCATGAAAATTTATATTAACATAAATCAATTGCCTGTTGTATTTAAGTATCATTGGATAAACAATGTCACTTAAGTTAAATGGTAGGGAAGCTTTTTAAGAAAATACCATTATTAGGCAAATTTCACTTTATGACTATATTACATTCAAGTTGAACTTCCTGGCAGATACATATGCACACCCATACCCATTAAAATATGTGGTTTTACTTTCACGTATGGAAATAGATGAATGAATTACTCTTGTGGCAGCAGTTGTAACTGCCTGTTAACTATAACAAGTATGCTTTATACGAAGAGATGCACAAAAAAAGAGATAAAAACAAGCTGTACATATTTTATTGCAACTTAATAGTGACATAATAGGTTATAATACATTATATTACAAATGTCTTATGTACAAACGCAATGTGTTGGATCTATTGACATCAACAAACCGCTAAAATATACAGTAAATACAGTGCTTGATTCATACAAGCAAATTGGTGGATACCTGTTCAAGCATTTCAAGATTTCAAAACAAGTATTTTTAAGATTAAAAAGCAGGACTTTGAAAAGAGTGTACCTCCTCAACATCTACTAAATATTGCATAAGCAGACTGTTACAAATGTCAGCTATTGGTGTTAACAGTTTTGGTTTCATATTAGAAAAGGTAAAGGCACCATTTTTATTGTGTATTCTATTGTAGTTGTCAAAACTGGCCAGAATATCAACCTTGTATTACAAGTCAATAAATGTTACCGTTCCTATAAATTACACATTTGAAAAATGTATTTAGAATGAAATTAAAAGTCACTGGATATGTTTCCTGTGTCAACCTCATTTGCTTGTTACTGCAAATAATAATATCTTTAAATACATACTAAATATATATTGTAGGGTTCGTATCTCACTTAGTTGAATTATCAGAATCTCTTCTTTTCATGTCAAATTAGGTTCATATTGTTTTTTGCTCTCATCTCAAAGTGGATTACTGTTTGTGTTATCGAAGACAGTGTATTTAAAACAACTCCTGAGCAATGAGAACATGTCTTTACTGAGTCATGGGAAAGGGAAAACAGTACAGACGGTTGAATAAATTCTTTGAAGCGTCAGGAGGTACCAGTATATCGGCCTGATGTATTGTTATTGCACTTTCAGCATCATCTTTCTATCTGGCGTGGTCTGGTGCCACCCCATTGATCAAAAAAAAAGATAAAGATTACATGGATTTTAGGAGATGTGAAGTTTTTTTTTGTCTAGTGAGAGATGCAGTACAGTATGTGTTCCTTGGATGCTTAGTGGAAGGTGTTTGGGTTTGGACGGATCATCATGACCACTTTCTTTAGTGAATAGGCTCCTCCTCTGAACTCAGCCCAGTAGACTCCATCTTGGTAGCGGCTGCGGTAGTGTCCTCCTCTGTACCAAACTCCATTCAAATTTGAGTGAGCACAAGAGTTGTACCACCAGCCTCCCTTCTGGTAATGGGCACAATTACCTAGAGAGATTGATTAAAATAAATAAAACCATCAGGCTGCGTGCATAGAGATGCATTTTGCGTTGAACACACATTTTCCATCGCTGCCAAACGTTGTCCAGATTAATACTTTTTCACGTAGGGGTTTACCTGTATATGCATCATGGTCTCTGTCCAGTGTTGTGAACTGTTTGCCGTTGTGCCAGGTGAGGGAGTCTCCAGCGTTGCCATGGTAACGACCCACCCTTAGCTTGTAGAAGTCAGCCTCAGGCTCCACTCTGAAGCTGGCATACTCTGCAAACACCTTCCTGCCAGACCAGTCCTCCAACGTGACCAGCAGTTTGTAGTTTCCCTGGTTAGTGAGCCAGTAGATGTTCTCCAGACCCAGCCAGTACTCGCCATCAATATTGCCGAAACCTTGCTGTGAAGTGCAGAGATAGGGAAAAACACTACCTGTAAGATTAGGAATTCCTTTCTGAATGGCCTTTGAACAGTCAGTTTAGATGTCTGTGGGATGATTCAGCGCTCGTGTTCTGGAGGTTATTTGCTCTTCTATGGGGTTGTTTATCGTCAGGGAACATTATTATAAATGGACCCTCTGAGACGAGTTTACAGCTAGCATCGGGTGTCCAGATTTCCACTCTTATTTTGTGATTGAAAACACAGCTGGTTACAGTGCACGTAATATGAAATCTGACATAGTGGATGCCGTGTTAGTGCTTTGTTCTGGCTCCGGTCATACTGTAAGTTGGTTTGTGGTATCCCCTACCACACGCATGCTTTGAATCATGGAAACACCCCTTCTGATGAGTGTACAAATACAATTTCTGATCTCATGTGGTTAAAAGGTTTTTGTGAAAGTTTTGGAAAGGCACTGTTGCCCAAAGCTGAGATTTATTCAGGATCCATTTTTGGCTTGTGAACAAACGCTTACCAGTGAACTGCATCTCCCTGTGTGAGGAGTTTTCCTTTCAATAGATGAAGAAAATTAGTTCCCCTTAATAAGAAATCATGTTCTACGCACCTGTGTCTTTCTAACTCCTGATAATAAAAATATATGGTGGTTTTTCCTTATCAGGAAGGCTGGGGCAGCCAACAAATGTGACATTAACGTGCAATATTCACACATTTGTATTTTAGTGTGAAGTCATTCACAAAGACCAACTGATGTTGCAACTGATGCTGGAATTATTGAGTCATGAGGCTGTGGCAGTGACTGAGGCTGGTACTACATCAGATGTTTTTAAAGCTTAACAATTACCTATTCATTACTGTTTCACATCTGGTTAGTGTCAAAACAACCTACATAAGCCACCGGCTTCGCTCTAAACTATGAGGTCCTTGATTTGGTGTGAGGTTGTCGCACCTTGTATGTCTCCCAGTTCCTGAAAAAGTTGACAGAGCCGTCCACCCTCCTCTGGATCACAGTCCAGCCACCTGGATCATGTCTCTGGTCACACCACACCTGCATAAGCCGGTTGGCATTCTCTGGCTTCACCAGGTACATGCCGCTGGCAGTGTGACCATCTTCCAGAGCCTGCAGACAGTCCTTAAATGGACCTGAGCAGAAGGGCGACAACAAGACAGTTATGGCATGTAGAATACAGGCACTGAACAACAGTATCTTAAAAATTAAGGGTGTTTAGACTCTGCTATAGGGAATCCCATTTTTCAGCAGAGGCTCTCATTTTAACAGTAGAATTGACTTTGGCTGCTCCTCTAACAAGGGAAATGGCTGTCGGCTGTGCGGCCAAAAGAAACACTGGCATGAGGGCAAAGGGAATCCTAACTAGTGAATGATGAAACAGTAGCAAAAACGTTCAAGCATCTGCAATGCTTTACAGTGCAGGATTATTATTTTACTTTCACTTAGGTTTTCTATTTTATGTTATACAGACACATCACTTCCAGTGGTGGCAAACATATTAAGGCCTCACATCATGTTTTGAAGAGGGGATTTCCGGGACTAAATTCATTTAAGGACAGCTTGTAAATCCATGTCTTAAGCTGCACTTCTCTGCCAGTACGACTGCTGAAGTTTTTTGTTGGTAGAAGTTGTGTGGAGTAACTGGATAGCCTCTTGTTATGAAGATGTAGTTCTTGTTTACTGCTAGAAAAAAAAACACTTAATTGGACACAGCAGCTTGTCTAAGAAGAGTAATGTTGACAATTTAGCCATGCATTATTCCGCAGCAACATAATTTGTGCTGCAAATGTTTTGTAGATTTTGTGTCAAGGTCAATATTGTTTTATAGGAATTTATGGTGCAAATCAGTGAAACCTATTTTGCCTGTGTGTCATTACATTTTATACCAAATTCCAAACCCAGTCAATATGGAAAAAACACTAATGGTGCAACTGGCTCCCCAGCTTCAATTGGCTGTGAAAGTGTTTAAGTTCTCAAGCTTTCACACTTGTTTGCTTTGCCAACTGGCCCTGATTACAAAGAGTTTAAATACATTGGACAAGTTAAAAGAAAATAGGGGGTCACACAAAGGGGTAGAGGTGAGGGAAGGGGTGCATCGGCAGTTTGTAAGAGATATAAAGACAGAAATAAAGCACTTCAGCTATGATACATATGAGGTCCTGCTCAGCTGACCTGCCACAGCATAAAAGTGTACAAATGTGCAAAGTAAACGTATTTTTCTTTCTCGGTAACCGGAATGCTTTTGGTTTTATTAAAATAACTGGATGATACGTGTGTCTCGGCTCACTCTGTGCCATCCATTTACTCTCAGGAATGTCTCTGTTGAGCAGATACAAGCCAGAGATGTGCCCTGCCCTGCCCTGCTCTGTTCTGCCTGATAAAGTCTGCAGCTTCGGTGGAACATATGACTGTTCTTGCCGGTGCAACTGGAACAAATGACATCACTGACTCACGATATCTCTTTCTGTTCGTACTTTACCCCTCCCCTTTTTCTTAGTCTCCATCTCTCTGTTGCTCTTTCAGGTCTCTCTCTACTCCTCCTCCCTCTATTCTTGCATTGTGTGGCGCTCTTTGTTCGTGTTAAGGGTTTATGTAACTTTTTGGGGTGTTAGTTGCATGGCTATGGGCAGGAAATTATGTGCCTACTTTCAAACATTTCATACAAAGGCTACCGTTCACATGCAGCCTGTGAAAATGGCCAGCAGCAGCACAAAATGTCAATGGACAAAGCTCCCAGTAGTCATGTTAAAGTGGTTTGTTCTTTTTTCCACCATTTTAAAAATTAAGTCTCCTAATGAAAGGGAATGGTAATAAACTATTCACTACAACTGATAGCACAAAACACCCTTCTGTTATCACCCGCAAACACTTGTTTAAGAGACCCTTGGGCTTGAAACTCGCTATCCATTTAGGAACATGTATTATGTAGGGCCAACTCCCAATAGTTAGTAATGTAATAGTAAACTGTTTCAGTCTCAGAAAAAACAACAACCTGCACCTTGTCATTAGCGCCAGTGTTCATCAGGGGATTTTTTCAACAAAGACCTTTTCTCTTGAAATGCGGACCTCTGGGTTTTCAGGCCTGGGGCAAGGGACCCAGCGGGGGAATGCTGCTGGGGTACAGCGTCGGAGTGAGCTCCAGAAGCAGAGCGAGAACCAGATCAGGAGCTGGGTGAGCGGGCAATGGAACCGGGCTCAGCAGCCTCCAAGCAAACACAGTGCTGAGGTGATTTATATCTCCTCCGACCAGGACTCTGACAGTCGACTAGTAAAATCTTTAGTCGGGGGCAGCCCTACTATTTAACCTTTTTATATGCTTTGTGTTTTTGTGTTGGTTGAGTCATGGTAATTATATGATGTGCATCTCAAAAGGCTGTAGACAACAGCATTTCTGTTCTCACTGTGAGAGCCCTTTGCTCTGGGAATGTGTGGGATGTATTTAAAATTGGCTGTGACTGGAAGAATGGGTACTTGGTGTTGTCTTGTGATTAATGAATAAGAGGTTTTCAATATTAGCTCAGACACGCAACCCTTTGTGACCACTGGTGTGAAGGCAACTGGTGTGTTTGGGAAGAATGCATGAAAAATAGAACTTAAAAATTCAGTTTCTTTATTTAGAAGTTCATGTGGAACTGTTAGACTCACCAGAGGGCTTGTCAGTAGTGGAGGGGCTGTGCGTGCCAGTGGGCATCGTTGGAAGAAGAGGCGGTAGAGATTTTTGGTCACTCTGGATCTCGTTGCTGATTGGGTTGTTAATTCGTGGGAGGACAGGCGGCTGGTAAGGCTTGTTTAGAGGTGGTGATGGTGGAGGTGGCTGAGGCTGAGGCCGTGGCTGGGGGACGGGCACGTGACGAGGGGGAGGGCGACTCTGGCACTGTTCCTCCAACAGGGCAATAAGAGTTGATTGGTTTGTGGCCAAAGAAGCCAAGTGCTGGTACTTGTGCTCGAGATCTTTGTATCGGCTAGTGAGCTGTTGCATCTCAGAAGTTTGGTTCAAGATCTTGTTCTCCATTTGAGCCAGTTCTAGGGCATTGTCCCTCTTCCTAATGATCTCATGGAGCAGCTGCATGTACAGCTGAGTGACTCTGGAGTTCATGTTTCGGCTCTCCTTCCTCAGAAGCTTGACCTCATTGACAATACCCCCATCCACCTCTACCAATTGCTGCAGTGTCTCGATTTGCCTCTTCTGTTTCTGTAGCTCCACATTTAGCAGCTCTAACTCTTGTTTGTTGACTCGATTCTCCAGCATAGCCTCCGGCTCCTTGGAGTTGACACAGATGGCTCCAGTCACTTTCTGTTGAGGCACAATGAAAGTGTAGGAGCACTTGTCCTGCTGCTGGTCAGCTGGAGCACGTTTGCTCCTTCCTGCATAGAGAAACTCTCTCCCTAGACCATCCTCACTACTATCAAATTCTTGGGTCCTGTCTCTGTCTTTGCTGCTGTCCGATGGACTCCCCTGTGTCTGCTGGACACCACAGGCTAGTCCATAAATGAGTAGGAGTCCCAGCAGGACCACTGAAGGAGGATCCATGAGTGTCCAACTCACAAAAACCTAAGGAAAATGGGGAAGGAAATTGAGAACATGATTGTAGTGAAAGATAACTGACTCATCTTTGAGTCTGTTTCAGAATTGTCTAGTACCTATTCTGGTACTAGGGCATCAGTGGAGTCCTTCACGGCTCTGCTGGTTGAGACCAGAAGAAGACTGCCCATCAGGATACACTCGTTCTGTCCTCCATTACCTGCCAGGAGCAGGCAGGCACAGAAGCCCTGTGCACACATCTCAACCAGGCAGGGCTGGAGGTCATTACACCTCCCACAAATATGGGCCACTGATAAAGATTAAATCTGAAAGGAAATCGCAGGCTTGCCCTGCTGAGCGCCCCAGTGGCTGTTGTGACTTTCCATGACAGGAAACACATTTCATTGCAAATCATTTCAATATAAAGTACCATGTGATTGGACTAACCTTCATCCTACCCTAAGATCAGGATGTTCATGTTATTAAATGCTATCAGGTATAACAATGTTGTTTTTTATGCATATAGTTGATTTTCAATTGTTATAATTGAAGTTATAAGATTGTTTTAACTTATTTTTCCGTGTATTAACTGAGGGCTGTTGTACTGCATGTAGTTATGTAATTTTCTGTTTTGTATTTGTTCATTATGTATTTCTTATTATAGGACCCCCTTGAAAGTGAGATGCTGCATCACAAGGGGCTATCCTTCAATAAATTCAATATATATATCGTACTGTACATATCACTACTATTATGAGCACATATGAACACACACAGTTTTCCCATTGGCGTTTAAGTATAAGTCACTGAATACATCTGGCCCTGATCCTGATTTGTTTAAATCAGCTTTCCACTATTAGCACATGCTGTTTGAAAGTTACTAATCCCCTCGCTGCCCCTAAGAAAAATATTTCTTTTGTCTAATGATGTGCTGATCTCTTTAGTCAGTTGCATTGCTGTTAGTGGAGTGTGTTTAGCTTAGTATGCTGTGCTGGCTCAGGTTCTCTTTGGGCGACTGCCACTGCTTATCCTTAACACAAAGAAACGCTCCTATCTGCTCCCTACTGCAGGCCTGGACATCTTTGCTTATGGAAAATTTGAGACACTACCAGATGATGCTATTCATGGAACTGTTTTTAAACATTGATCGTGTTGCATCAGTCCTGTCCGTAGCCCTTACCAAAAGAGGGAAATAAGTTGCATTCAGACACTGAAAGGCAATTAATCATAACATTGAACATGTCTGTTTTGTTTTTTTAAAATCTGAGATACATCCCAGTTTAGATTATAATCTCTCTTAATTTGTTTTTGCTCCATTACTGGAACTTGTAGCACAACACATAACTTTCGTCGAGTTAATGAGAAAGAATGGCTTAACATTATTATTAGAAAAATAAGTGCAGGCAGTTTTTGTAGATAATGTGGTGTTATTAGGGGATGCCACCGAACGCTGTGGAGAATGTAACTCCTGTGTAAGGATATCAAGGCCTTGAACTCCCGGGGCACCATAATTGAAAGCTGCTGCATATTGGATTACAGAGGGGTCCTGTGTAACACCTCCTCAGAGTCAAGAGGGGCCTGTCTAATCAGAAAGCATTATAGTGAGGCCTATGTTGGCTTGCATTTGAAACGTCGGGATTGCCAATCTTACAAGTGCTTCCCTCACACTTTTGTTATAGCTTATCTCTGTGTGAAAGATAGATAATCTGAAATATAATAGTAAGCACAAAATTGAGAAGAGCGGAGTAATGTTTTTGTCTTGTTAATCCGGGCGTGCTGCCAGCACATTAGGTTGGAGACATGGAGAAGAGAAATGCAGTGCTTTCCAAGAACATGACCCCTGGCGCATTCGACCCTTCTGGCTTTATCTGTCTAGAATAGAATGTGTAAACACTTCTTTTTACTGAAAAATACTTGCGCACTGTACTGTTGTGTAACATGTCGGCCTTTTTGATATTCTAGTTTACCTGGCCAGAAAGAAAAATCAAGTGCAGAAGAACATAAGGTTTGCTTCTTCCATATATTTTGTTAAAGTCCTCAGCTCAAACGTGAATGCTATGAGTAAAAAAAATCCACGAAGAAGAATGTAATTTTTGTTTCAAATTTACCATGAAACTGTCTTTTAACAGCACAGTGTGAGGTCTTTCATAGTACTAATCCTGCTAACAATGCTGGACTGTATGACGTCACCTCAGCAAATGGTGATTGATGCAGAAATTATTGTCATAAATATTTTTCACACCATGCAAAAAATACTTATTGTTGAAATTATCTTATTTTTGTAAGATCAGGCCCTAAAGAAATCACTAATAATAGCTTACAAGTAGGCTAACATAGTAATAGTAAGATAATAGAGCAGCCTAGAGCCTGTCCCTTGTAGTGCTGATGACTGTATTTGGCCAGTGGCTCCTGCGGTTTCTCCCCCCTGGAACATGAGCTCTGTGTCTGAGAAATGCCGTGTGATTTGCCCCCACCGCGGAGGAGTCCCATGCTGGACGTCGTTAGCTCGGAATCTCCTCTTCTAGGCTTCACTACACTTCAAAGCTGAGGAGGAAAATGTTTGCAGCTTGGTGATGAAATGTATGTGTTTGTGTGTGCGGGCATATACGGGATGTGCGTATCTGCAAGTGTTTTTGCGTTAATGTGTGTTTTCAAATAACATTTGCTGGACTCACTAGTCTCTAAGGGACCTGAGAGAGTCCCATCTGCCCTCACAGAGACAGCCTGTTATTAACCCATCCACAGTCTGCCAGAGGAAACAACAGAAAGCCGCCTCCTCCTCCGCTGTTAACAGCCCCTACAGCTCATTATTGTTCCAACATCGGTTCACTTTAACAAGCTGCTATTGACTGGCAAATAGCTGCAATGATTAACTGGTGTTGAGAAGTGTCACATACGTTTACTCTGCCCAGGGCCTGAAGACGAATGACTGAACTGTGAATAAAATGACTGTGCAGTGAATAACCACTCTCTTTGTAATTTGATTGGCAAATCCTCTTGGGTAATTTCTTCAAGTCTGCTTCACACCAAAATGTTTTGGTTTTACTGTTTTCAGGTGGTAAGTCTGTGTTTACACGACTCCTCCTCTTGGATTTTACTCAATGTTAAATCAAGTGTGATAGGCGAGTACAAGCGAGCAGGTCAGTGTGTATCTGACCAGCGCTGCACTCCAGCCTTTTTGGTCATGCTCAGCACATATTAATTAGAAGGTGGGCTGCCTCGCTCAGACTGGCTGATGTCTCTCACCCCAGCCCCTCTCATTTCAGCGTAAGCATGGCATTCTTCACATTCTTCGTCACCTCATTAGAGTGAGCTGCCATACACACATGGGGAGTCATGGGTGGTGGCAGACGGAAAGAGCTGGACCCTCTAGACGCAGGACCACTACTCCCCTTATCTCTGCCGCACCTATAAGACATACTGTGTCAACTGACCCAATTAATTTCCAGTGTCCTACTTTCTTTGTGAATGCTTCATAATCACATCATCATCCACAACAGGAGATCACAACACAACTACACAACACCTAATTTGTCAGTAGCCGAAAAGAAGCAGACGCTTTGCAGGACGGCTTTGTGCTGCATGTTCAAATTAGTGCCAACTCCCCTGAGAACTGGCAGTCTCCTGCATGACACCCAATATGTGTTGGATCACAGTCAAATTCAATTTGCTCATGGTACTCATGGCTCTGCACTATTACATTCCCTTGAGCGTGACCTCATTCTTTCCCCGAGCATGTAATCCTTGTAAGTGTGTAACATGACATGTGGAACACGATTAACCTAAACTACCTGCTCCGTTTGATGGTGTAGGGCAGTATTTGTTGTTGCTTTCCAGGGAGCAGGAGAGGTTTTTTTTGTTTTGTTTTTTTTTTCATTCAAATTAAGGTTTCACCGTATGTCTCATGTTGCTTGGTGCGTTTTTCTGTACCTCAGTGGTGAGCTGAGTCTGACAGGGAGGCAGGGGGTCTCAGGAATTGTTTCGATAAGTTCCAGCATTCTACCTCAAAGCCCCCTTATCCAAACATTACCCTGGCAACAGAAACAAAGACGGGATTCAACTGCCTACTTCCCAGTCCTCTTGAGCCCAGGGGAACATCCTGAATCTGTAGACTGCTTGACATGGTCAGGTTATCTTTTTTTTTTTTTTTTTAGTAGTAGTAAAAGGCACTTTTAGATAATAGAAAATAAATATTTGTGTCTGCATTGTATCAATCCAGTCTCTTGCTGTATATCATCTACACAACGTCTTCATTGCCCATGTGTCATCAGTAGAGAAGAAGCCTGCTCTCCAGCATCCCCCTGCGCTGAATTAGCCCCCTCTCAACCAAGTCTATCAGAGTCATCTGTCCGGTTAGTCATCAGAAAGTAGAATTACCCTGTGGCACCAAACAGAGTCAGATAACAGATGCTGCATGACGACTGCTGCATTTAAAATCAAACCATCATTATATAAAGGGAAGCAACTTAAGGAAGAACAGCCAAAGTCTGACTTCAATCAGTTTAACAAAAAAATTTGCTTCACCGTTATGTTAGAAATGTGACTGAGTTGATTGATTCTGAGCTGATTAACAACTTCTTTTACACCAAGAAAAGCCATCATTTGCTCTGTAAGACTCCTTGTTACAAATGTGGACAATTTGTAGTAATGTACACGATCATTGTTGCAGTTAAATAAACCAATAAATATAATATAATAAATAAGTCATCAGCTACCAGATAACAGTAGAGTATTGATGAGGCTCCCTCAGTTGCCTTGCCCTCCTGGCAGAGCTGATTGAAGTTTCTCCTGGTAGAAAGTCATCCCAAGTGTGAAAGCTGCACCCTTGCGTCCTCCTCTCAAACTTTCTGCACACTGCTCGTCTAGTTACTCACTCTTTGTCACCTTAGTCCATTCCAGCAGTGGAGAGGTAGTGGTGTTTTTAAAGCCTATTATTAGAAGAGCGTCATTAGCCCAACAGTAGCTTGTTCCAATATCCACTTGGGAAAAGTTGGAACACTTTCAAGAGACAGCTGGTAACTTCAGTTGGATGGTGGAGGTAGTTTCCTGATAAATTGTGAGAGTCCAGGGTAGGTTGTGTACTATCTGTGGCCCGTTAGGAGAAGACTGTCACTTTTCTGTGGGCTGAATCCATCACTTCTGCCTCACAGCTCTAAGAGGCTGTCTCTCTCAGCTGCACCTCTCTCCGTCTCTCTCTCTTTCTCTCTGTACACACCCCTCTCTCTCACTCCTTGGTGCTTTTAAATGATGAAAAATCCTCTAGCAATGTTTCAGTAGGCAGACAAATTGAGCTCAGAGCCTCCCCCTCTCCCTTTTTAAAAATGAACACATTCTTGTTTAAAGCAACAGCCTTCTTTCTCCACCCCTCCTCCCCATGGCACAAAAGAGATCCACAAGCATGCACAACACAAGCCCCACACACCCACACACACACACACACACTACTCAAATTTCCAACCCCCTGCCCCTTGGCCACTTGTTCACCACCACCACTATTTCTGGCTTGGACCGCATGGTTCTTCTGGTGGTGGACAGCACTGACGTTACACTGATCAGATCCTAATTGCCCCTGAATGAACACTTGCCCTAAGAGTGACGGAAAGACACAGACAGTAGGAAGCAGATCCAGGTGTTTGACTTAAATCAGGTCTGGGTGAGTGACTGCTGACCCTGGTTTATAGCTTGGAGGTGAGATGTCTGAAACTGGCGAGGTCTGCATAAAAATCAGCACACTTGAACTACTTGCTGGGGGATAATTATGTAATATCTTCAAAAGAAGCGTCGTATTTACTTGTGTCCATGTGTGTTGGTGGAGAAAATGATATGAAAACATGTTGCCGTGTCAGAGTGCGGACAGTCCTGCCAATACTCAATAAATTTCTCAAGCAAAGACTTGGCTTTGGATATGGTTGCCTTGGCTGTTGTCTGTTGTTTTTGTATTGTCTTCCTGTTTTCAAAAAAGTTTACATTTTTACCCAGCCAGTAATGTTGTCATCGGGTTTCCTGTTTCTACTAAGATTATTTAGTAGTTAATAGTTTTGTATTCAGTGTCCATAGAAACTTCACAGTAGCATTTTCCTAAGAGCTTAATTACAGAAGCATTTCTCACAGCTTTCAAAGTATTTATTAATATGGGATAGTGTTTTGTGCTTTATTAGCTATTGAAATTAAATTGTCTGGGGCCAACTTATAGTAGCACCAGATGGGCAACTATATTCATCAGTTGTCGTTATGTGGTTTTTAGCCTTGAGCATATAAAAATTAGGCTTATTGCTGCACTTAACAATAGTCATCTTATCATGCTAAAGTTTATCTTACAGTGGGCTGTATGTCAAAGGATGGTAAAAACATTTCCTTCAGTGTTTTATTGTAGCTTTGTGTTTAATAAAATGTCTAAGTTTGGCTGTGGAGGTTGTTTTACAATGCTTTAAATAAACATTAAATATCTTACAGATGGTGACCAGCTTTAATGTGTGTCAACT
This sequence comes from Lepomis macrochirus, assembly GCA_024633595.2. Lineage (NCBI taxonomy): Eukaryota > Metazoa > Chordata > Actinopteri > Centrarchiformes > Centrarchidae > Lepomis > Lepomis macrochirus. Next base: position 29,707,441 of record JALXJV020000005.1, read on the forward strand.
ATAAACTCTAAAGGTGTTTGGATGCGTATAAAGTTAGAAAAAAAAAAGTGGAAACAGTTAACAGTGAATGAGAAAAGGTTGCTTTTCTCTCTCATGTGCCAAAGTCATGGCTACATCACTTCTATTTAGGTGTTAAGTACCAGGCATTTACATGAGTAGTAGTACCTATTTAAAAGACAATTACAGAAGAAAACTCTGACAACTTTTAATATATACAATAGGGGAAGACTTTCAGTTATATTATGGATTTATTTTTCAAATTAGCCTGTTTTTTTTTCTATGTATGTGACTACTCAGGTGCTCCTGATTGTATACAGTACAATCAACATTTTCCTTTGCATAGTTTTAAATCTCCATCTACTCAAACCTTTAAGCCTGTAGATTTAAGTATTGGCCTCAGTGCATCTCAGCATCTCTGAAATCCAGACTCTTTTACAGTTTGTATTTGTGTTTTTTTTAATCAATGAATGCTCCAGTCATAAAACAGTTGGACACACTAATAACCAAATGTAGCAAGAAAGGAAAAGCTATTTGCTTTAGGTAGAATATAACCTTTCTGATCCCAGTTGCTGTAACATCCTCAGGACATGATTTTAGTAGTAAGTGAAAGAAAATATTGTAAACTACAAAGCACTGAAGATGCAAACAGCATCTGCTTACTGTAGTGATTTCAAGAATTAAATATCTTTAATGAAAAACCTCATTACAATAAGCATTGTCCTTGTCTATATTACATAAAGGATTTTATATAATGGATATTAGTTTCACATTCATGTGTGATTATTTTATTTGTTCAGATCATGCGTGGTTCAGTATTTAAAGGCAGACGGTCTGTGATTTCGGATCGATTCAATTTCTTCCTTTAAGTGACTGGAACTGTCTTAATGTTTCCCTTGCTGACACAGCAAGAATGTACTACTGGCTTTATGAGACAAAGTTCCTGGCAGAAGATCTTGGACCAGCAAGAAGAGGACAATTTATTTCGTAACATCCAAGATTCAGCCAGCATGAAGGCCCGGTCACACATTTGACAAGATAATCCCTTAAAGATCAAAGAAAATGTGACTAAACTTTAGCTCTCATGCGTCACAGGTTTTACTGAACTGGTATTATTCAATTGTTTATACCCATCTTCTTCTCTTTCTTCTCCTAAATGAAAACTCCAGCTGACTTTGTGGCTAATTGGTGAATGGCACTCTACTCAGCTGCTGGGAAGCCGAGCTGCTTTTCAATGTTGAAAGTTTTGAGTGACTCATTGGGTCTTATCCAAAACCGCGGTGTTTGTGCAGTGATTAGTTCTCTTTCCATCTCTAATCCGCAGCAGGTGAGGGAACAACGGATCATAAAAATGTCAGGGGGGGGGGAATGTTACTCCCATATTGAAATACAGTAACCAATCAATGTATTTTAAAGCTGCGTGCACCACACGGGAGAGATCATGGAAACTTGTTGCATGTCAGAAATGTTTCACAGATGGGCTTCTACGTTGGTGAATGAATGGGCATGTTTACCAGTTCATCTGGGATTTGCAGGAGGAAAGCTTCTGTTACGAGTACAACTTGTGGCCAGTTAAATAAAAATGTGAGTTAAAGACGTGACAATTGCTTAATAGTTATGTTAATTTAAATACTAAATACTACCAATAAATGATAAACAGGCCAAATGATCAAATAAATGGCAGATTCAATAAAGATTAATATTAACAATTTGCATACCGGCTATAAGGTATAAGGGCTTAAACAAAACAAGCTTATACAGATATGAGGAAGTGAAGAAAGAGAAGTGAGCCTGCAGCACTTTTGTATGTCAAACACATCATTTTTTTTTTTAGATCAGTACACAATTATAAAATGAGTATGCAAGTATTAAAATATGAAAAAAGCAGTCTAACCCCCACCTTATGATTTGTCCTGATGTTGTTCATTATGACAGCTGTGGTCAAAAGTACTGCAGTGCCCTACTCAGGTAGAAATACTATTAGGTAGAAAATAGTTGCTTGCAAAGACACTAGGATGTTGATGTTTCTGCAACAACGCACCTCTTGTAGAACTGAGAAGAAAAGCACAAAAGTTTTGTCACTTTCGATGCAACTGGATGTATGAAATCTTCTGTATAATATAAACAAAATGAATGAATAATAAAAAATCTTTATATATTCATACAAAATATGTTACAAGCCCTATTGTTGAATCGTTCAAATATTGGATAAGCTACACAATAATCATAAATTCAGCATACTGCAATAAATATTAAACTTAAGAACTTACTATGAAGAGCTACAGGTTTCATCTGAGCAGTGAGAGATCATAAATATGAGCAAAATATTCTCTCTCAGTATACATTTGGATAATACAATACATGAACAGAACTGCTAAAAGTGACATGCCCCTACCTCTGTAAAATGGTGAGCTGAGGTGAAAGGACAGGGTAGAGATACAACTTTTAGGATTTACTGTAGTTTACTTGCATGGAATCAGTGTGTTAGGAAAATCGAAACTGACCCAATTGTTTACTTTTCACTGTCCGTCCATTATTGGCAAACAGCTCTGCAGTTGTCCACTGTTCTAAATAATTTTAGAGGGAGTACATTTGTTCCCTGTGAGTGAAATAATTTCCATTGAAAGTACTAAAACCACTAATAAATCACACGGCTACTCAGTTACGCTAACAGATGTGAATGCAATTATTTACTTCCATCCCTGGTTGTGTTATGTCCTGTAATATTCAACTTAATCGATGTTATATTTTTCATGAATGTTTGTGTTTTGGCTGCCAGTATATGTACCTAATATGAGTGGCTTATTGGCCACTATAGTGAGCATGGGTATATACAAGACTAGCTGTTTCCCTGTCTGCCAGCCATGATGGATGGTTCTCATGTGACCTGCATTGACCTTGTCCCTCCTGGGCGACTGTTGCTGGCTGTTTGTTATGCATTTTTGATTGACAAGCCAATTACAACTGTGAATTCACTTTTGAAAGTTGTTGTTGTAATAGGCCTTTTTTTGACATGTTTATCTATGTGGCTATATTATGAATCAGATAACACAATTATCAAAATAAGAATATTAATATTTTCCTCATATGTGACGTGGAAAGAGTTTGCTAATTCTTCCATGGCCTTGCCGTGTAGGACTCACTGTGTCCTGATGGCTAGACCTACAAGGACTGTTCTGTTGAGAGGAAAATTTTGAGTTTTATGATCTGAGTGGAAAGAATGGGACTGGCTCAGGATTCTGTCAAGCTCACCCCAACTGTTGCAGAAACCACCAAATGAGACCAGTAAATACGGGACGTGTGAGAATTTAGAGGAACAGGATTTCATTCAGACTTCATTAGTCTGATGTTGAAAGCATGAGCTGCCTGTGTGGCCTTGTCCGAAATTCACTTGACATAACTCATGCAGGGATTTAACAATATTCCACTAACAATGCTGGGGCGGCACATTGTATTAGGAGATCTGGCCACATGTGCAGCCAGGTGACCAACCTTTATTTGTGTAGATTCAAACAGTTCAGACGTTTCTACATTTACCTGTTCTTCATCCCTTTGCAGCCATTTTCTTAACACTGATTTAATCCTAAGCCAGCAGAGTACCCTACATAAAGTTTGACATCATGCCTTGTAGCATGGAATTTTAAAGATCAAGGTTACAGTACCTATTTGTCATGAGCCCTAAAGCTTTAACGTATGGTTTCCAGACATGTTTTACAAGAGGGCCGTCTTTACATCATTTGGAAAGAATCCAAAGGAACACACTCAGTAGGTAAAGACTTTTAACTGGTGTTGTGAATTGGGATCCATGGAAGCAGGACAAAACAACAAATAGAGGCCTGTGCTGTGAGATAAACTTTAGAATATAATGATGTGTGACTTAATGTGCTGGTGAAGGGCAATGGCAGTTGGTCTGTATGAGTAGTGTATGTAAGTGAATTTCAATGAGGCAGTCTGATGGCCTGTCACAGACTCATGAGGACGGAGTTGTAGGTTTTCATAGTAAACACGTATAGTTCTGTCATCGGGGGAGGCTGTTGGCAGTAGAGTTCAGGTTTGTGACTGTGTGGATTATGTCAGCAGCATATTTGACCTACTTTTTCACCCATTGACCATTGCTTGTGCAAATACAAAGAATTCTCTACAACCTAGTGTAGAGAATGGTATTACACATTTTGATGTATGTGCAATCTAGTAAGTGTCTAATGTTGTTCACACACTGTATGTTTTGCAGTCATGACAGACATGCATGTATAAAGCAGGCTTTAGCAGTAAAAGTTGGCATATTCAAGTCACAATTGGATAAACTCATGAACCTTGGATCCCAGTTATGCTAATATGGCCAGCCCACATGTTTATGTGACATGTTTGTTTTATAGCAGCAGTGATCACTCTTTAAATGTCATCTTCTTGGCTCTGTCAAATCTTATTGGACATTTATTAGGCAACAGTATCATTTTTTTTTAACAAGCCAGCCTCCAAGCCAGGTGGGACATGAAGTAAAGCCATGTTAATGCGGGAATGGTAGCCTGTTTCTATCTGGTTCCAGCCTCTGGACTGTGGGGAACAAGGTGTATTCTGTAGCTGAGTTTTTAGGTTCAGGTCTGCTGGTTTTAATGACGGATGTCCTGGGGAAAGGACAGCCTGGGGAATGATTGGAACGGCACCCTGGCTAGACATAGACCGTAGCTCATTTCCCTACTGTTTATTGAACTACTGATGGCAGCAAGGACGCCCCAAACCCCCAGCTCAGCCCAACTTTGAGCACTGTTACTAGACTGCTATACTTTACTGCCTGTCACTGACTTAAGTAGCATTAGAGAAGCATTATGTGGAAGAAATCATGAATACCCTGCAAAATTTGAATGGTGTTTATGGTTACATCCCAAACTGACAAATGCTGGTAAAAATAATCTCATCTTAGAGTACTGCACGTCTTTAGTCCTCATGTAGAGTTCTGTTTGATCATTTCCTGTGGTAGGAAACTGATAGGAAGCACAGCATTGCTAAAACAATACCTCTTTTATGCCAACTAAGGACTTCTGTTATGTTACTAGTATTTAAAATGTTTTACTTGCTTTTGTGTAGTGATTACATTTTGCTATACAATGACACGCATGCAACCAACACATAAATGTAAGATCAGAATGTCCAAAGTTTCAGGAATCAAAGAAGTTGAATGGAAAAGCATGTCTCTTGACAAATCTCTATTTCGGGGCTGACAGTCCTTTGCAGAAACTGGTCTCAAACCCAACGCAACTGAGGCCTACAATTTTCCTGTGTCAGTGCCACACATTGTTGCACAGTCCTTGTACACTGATGCTCTACTGGAGATAAGTGTAGGTCTGTTAGGTGGAAATCTTTTAGAGCTTCCAGTACTGGAAGAAAGTACCCCCGCCAAATGGAGATGTTTAATTAAAATGTTTGCACAATGCATAAATAAATGTAAATATTGAAGTAATTTTAGCCATGTCCACAAAAGTAGAGGTAAGTTTTACAAGTATCTTTTGATCTGTAGGCTATCACAGACCTGAATCATTTTAACACAAAAGTACAAATATGTACTATAAAAATGCTTAATACAATATTTAGTATAGTAAATATATTTTACTACAACTACACCTTTATTTGATATCCCATGAATCAAAGATTGTTAAGCATCCTATACAAATAATTGAATCAGTCTCCGCACCAATTAGCACCATATACTATAGGTCACCCTGTTTTGACTTGAGAGCACCCCAATCAGTATGATTCTTAATTACAGCATGGTGGGATTGTTTGTCTTACCTTCATCAAAATCTGTTTGTTTTATAAAATACTCCCAGATATCAGCAAACAAGCAAAAACACCCAAATCAAAACTTGTCTGTGAACACATTCTTTTGTTCTTAATTTGATCCATCTTTGCATTTTATTAAAAAAATCTGACTTAATGAGCTGGTCTTCAAGTGAAAGCCATTGACCTGAAACTCCCAGGGAGTACTCGCTCCAGTTTATGTGACCAAATTCAGTCAAGTGTGGCCATTTCCATCCCTGTGTTTCAACAAAGCATGTGTGTTGGCTTGACCCTACCTTAAATATTCAGCCAATTTTGGTAAGAATTTTAAATTCTTAGGCTTGTCAGTGACTCTGCTAATGGGCTCTAAACCACTTGAGATTAGAAGTTACAAAATACCTTTTTTATGTATTCCTTTTATTCTCAAGGTGTTAGTACATTGACATCAGGTGACAAATAATAGGAAATATCTGCATAAAGTGTCTCAGTAACTTGCTGAGCCACCATAAGCCTGAAGAACAAATATTCCATTTCACAATGCCTCTCTGTGAAGCCTTCAGAGTACTGAACACTAGTCGGCTGCAACATGCCTTGTCCCCAGACCAGGACTAATTTTGCATTTGGTTGGACTTGACAACTCGTGAAATCAGACATTTCCATGTTAACAACTGGATAGTTGACCTGGAACAGCTGGAAAAATGCTAAATACCAGTGGTAAATGTGGGCAAATTTCATGATACCCAACTTCATGCAATACTATGATAATAACAAGAAAAATAATACATTACACAGTATAAAGAAAATATTGTATACTAAAGAAAGCAAAAGTATAACTTACATTTCCATATAAGAGTCTGTGTAAATGATGTAACAGTGTGTTGAATCATGTCCAGGCTGTTAACATTAACAAAAAGTTGATTTTATGCCTGGCCTCCATCATTTACACCTTGTTGTTTTTAACAAGGTGTAAATTTCATCTAATCTATTTAGCAGTGATTGCTTACCACCTGAACGCAAGCTCCCGAAAAATATAACATGGTTACTTGATATTTCCAGATTTCACAGACTAAGCACATAAACACACCTTTAAAAAAAAAAGTGACTGGTAAGCTGTGACGTTTGCAATACAACATTTATTGTAATCTGAAAATCTTTGTGAGTGGACTATAATGTATTATTTAGCTCCTGGACTGTGGCCAACAAGGTGTATTGTGTAGCTGTGTATTTAGGTTCAGGTGATGGATGTCCTGGGGAATAACTTTAACAGCACCCTGGTTCAAGGCAGACCATTGTGCATTTCCCTATGGTTTATGGAACTACTGATAGCAGCAGGGAAACCCCCAAGCCCCCAGCTCAGCCTGAATTTGAACACTGTTACTATACTGCTAAACTATACTGCCTAACACTGACTTAATTAGCATTTAGTCAGTGTTAGGGAAACATGTGGAAGAAATCACGAATACCCTATAAAATGTGATTGGTGTTTATGGGGACATCCCAAACTGGTGGAGAAAATAGTGTCATTTTAGAGTCAATTTCTGTGGGAGGAAACTGATAGGAAGCAGTGCTAAAATAATACCTGATTTAATAATAATACCAAGGACTGGTATCATTTATGAAACACTGTTTTTGCACTTGTTAAATTCTGCCAAATAACTACGATCTTTTGTGACATTACCTTTTATATGTGCTTTATAACCTTGTGTGCATTAGCACACGTGTAACCAGCACATAAAAGTAAGCACAGTATATCCAGACTTTAGTTTAAAGAATAGTATGAAAATTGAAAAGCATTTTTCTTTACAAATTGCTGGTTTACAAATCTGTCCTCAAATTTAACCCCACTGACAACCATTGAGTCGGAATGTGTGGAATGCCAGGCCTTCTACATATAGACGCCAGAGATGCTCACAAGTCTTTGAGCAAGAGTCCATGTCAAGTCTCAAGTCTCTGAGCAAGAGTCCAAGTCAAGTCTCAAGTCTCTTGTGGTTATAATGAATGTTGTATCACCTGCTGTGTTCAATCCAGGCTGCTTATAAAACTGCATAGCGATAAGGAATTATCTGTAACTGTAACCTGTTTTAAACTTACAGAGCACAACCATGTAATGTGCAATGTGTACAGCTTAAACTACTGTAAGTCGACACATCCCCCAGACTCTCAGACTCAGTGTAACATTACAGCTGAATAAAACTAACATTACATGATCAACAATTAACCTGTAACCCGTTTGCAGCCAACGAAAATAATTAATGTGATGGCAGCCAGCGGGGCGTAAATGATTAATCGACCACCACAAGTTTGGCAAAACGACAGTCAGAGTTAACCTCCGGTAGGTCGTATCTAGAGCAAGAAGCAAGATAACATTAGATGGCCAATGCTGAGCTTAACATGTTTACTAACCTAAGGTTACTAACCTATTTTGCGTAAAGCCAAAGTTTATGATGAATGGCTCAGCAGCTGACACCGGTGTTTGTTGTCCCTTCTCATGTTTGGCCGTGTGCAGCAGATACAGCGCGTTATGTAGGCAGGTTAAACTCAGCGTTTGAGTGTATTTCCCAAAATATCACTGTACTGCACTGTACAAGTAAGTATTAATAAATGCCTCCTAAAAATGACTTACTCAGCTTAAGTTGTTAAAAAACAACCCTGTTAGTGAGTATCCCTGTTTCAATTAGTGATGAGATTACCATAGTATTCCTGTTCAGGTACAGTGTCCCACTCATAGACTGAATGAGCAGCCTGTAACAAGTTAAATCGTGACAAATAGCTAATTCTAAATTAACTAGTAATAGTAATAACTAGGCATGCTTACTGTTGGCCTTTGTGTTCAGTGTACATTAGAAGCTTGTGTATGAGAAGCCTTATGGGTACAGTATGGTCCTATAGGTGGAAACGGACCACACAGACTGCATAGCTATACTTTGAAGCTGCAGACTGTTTGTCTTGGATCATTCTAAGTCAAATAAGCAATCAAAGTTGTGTTTTGAGGACTTTTCTGTCACCTTGTCATTGCAGAGGATTCTCAAAATATGCTTGCCAAAACCACAAATCAAATCCCCTCTGTTAAATTATATATATGGACTGTCATGAGTGCACGATATCTACAGATATCCAAACTATAAATCAACATTCCCAAATTAATTATCTAAGTTCTGAGTGTGTAGCGTGAAGGGACTATAAACTTTTCATTATACAGCCTTGTGTTGTATAATGACAAATAAACTGCCATGTATAATTTACCTAAAGAAAAAAGAGAACTGTTTTGGTTTTCAGCTGCTCTGTGCTACATCTTTTATTCTCTCGGTGGCCTACCTTTTTATGAGGTATTTTCTACTATTCATCTCAGCAGGAAGCAAATGTTGATTAGATTTTCTGTCTCTTTCCCTGTGGTGATTTTGTTAGACAACAGCTTACAAATCATTTGTTATGTTTTCCTCTCTAAAAACAGTACTTAATCAGTTGCCGGAAAGGTTTTGGCTGACTGAATGTCAAAAACAGAAGGGAGTCATTCTGCTTTGAAGGAAGACCTACTTGCTCCATTTGTCTCCATGTTTTGATTACTTCTCCATGTGTGAAGAGGAAGTCCTTGACTGAACACGGGAAGCTTTCCATGCAGAGCAGTCAGACCCCATAACACACCAGTGTCATCTTTTACAGCTTGACTGGGAGGGGGATGGTAGAGTCACCTGAAAGCTCAATGCTGAACATTCATCTTTAAAATGATCAGGGGCAAGGCCAGCTCATTATAGTGCAGACTACCTCTTCCGAAACTGTTGACTGAGGGATTTCTGCTCTTCCTGAGCTGTTCTCCAGCCATTCTACTTCATGGGCCGGACAAGACAAAAGCCCACTTGCGAGGGAGGTGGAAAAAGAGTAGCATAGGACGGGGGGCCAAGCGGGTAGTTGTGGTGAGCTAAAATTGCAGACTAAAGCATGTCTCCAAATCACAGGGCCCAGAGGATGGAAGAAGAATCCTCCTAGTGTTATTGTTTCCCATGTTCTTCCACCCCCAGTAATATTTTCCAGATTAAAGCATGCTCCTTGCCCTTACTCGAAAGACAGACCCAATTTCACAGGAGAAAACCAAAGGAACCGCAGAACGGGAATTGCTCTTTCCACTGCACGAGATAATGTGATGCCAGTGGCGTTGCGCCTGGGCTCAGCTGCCAAACTGGAGCATTATTTCCATTTTTCACAGATCATTTATTAAGAGAACCAATGTTTGCTTGAGACTTAAATAATAGTTTCATATCATCGAGCTCTCAGAAATTAGTGCTATTGATGGAGAAATAGTGATATGCCCCTGTAGTTTATTGGATTCAACAGCTTGCAGTGACGTACTGCAATTTCAAATTTTATAGTTAATGAGTACATGCCTCTTTTATAAGGGTCTTATAGGAGTCTTATAGCATGGAGAATTCTGGCTACAAAATGTTTACTGCTATATGCCTTAACATGGCTTAAGTGGAGCAGTGAGGCATTTCCTGGACCACATCAGAAAACGAGACAAGCTTAATAACCCTACACTTCTGAACAAACACATGTATGCACTTAGTATCCTCTCAACTCAGGCTGCTTTCAGGGGCCAGTGTTGAGCTCATAATTTGGCTGAGAGTCTGCAGGCTCTTTGTACTGTACAGTCAGACTACAACAGACAACCAGTCCAGCACTCCTACTTTGGACACAGATGATCTGTGTGTTTAGTTTGGAACTTTACCTAGTAAACATGTCTGTACATGTAAGCGCCACCTTTTAGTTCTTCCAAATGATTATGACAGGGATGACCCTCGCATTTTAGTTTGGTTAGAGCATTTGAACTGAACAGACAAGACGTATGGACATTTCTGTTAAGTTAATACAACAGTAACTGATCATTGAGCACCACTTGAATCAAGGATTGCAAAGCTTCCCCTCATTGTTCCCCACCCTTCCCTATGGCAGCCCAAGGCAAATGCACGTATATCAGAGTGAGACATACTTGTAACACTTGTCAAGTGTTTCATTTCCTCCAAGTAGCAGAGCATGTAGTCATACTTATTCATAGTTTTCAGTCATGTGACATGCTAAGTGACGTGGAGGGCAAAACAACAGACCAGCATAGCGGCTCACACCGCAACTCCGCCATAGAGACACTGCAAAAGCAGTCAAATTTAAGAGATGAACACAAACTGAAAGTATTGGGCATATCCGATCCATATAACGTCACAGCATTCGCTGCTCCATTTCCACCATTAAAAACTGTCAGGTCCCTGCCGCCGCTTACCGTGTGGGGGATCCCTCACCTAACATAGCACAGGCTTGTGTCCTCCTTGATTGGTGCATCCAAAAGCACAACAACCATCCAGCAGCTCAAAGTAACAGTGTATCACTTGCTTATTGGTTGGCAGGCAGTGGAAAATAAAGTCTTTTTTGCCTGTCAAGGGAGCGTTTTCCTTGGAATGTGACAGATCGTTGTAAATGTCACATGTCATTTCTGAGGACTTGACGTTGGGACATAAAATGCCTGCTGAAACTACTCAAAAGTTACATTCATCCGACAACAGCAATCAAATGAAACATTTTATTAGTTTCCCTTCACAAAACTGGCAGCCAGTTTTGCTTTGGAACAATAGGGTGTCTGTCAATTGAATTGTCTCATAAGTAAAGCTTTATAACGTTAGCTGTTTGTCCAGGGCAATGCAGCAGATTTCTTTTCCAAGAGCCCTGTACTTGAACCTCTGCCTGGATGATCTTAAGGTAGCAATTTGCTAAGTATTCCCTCAAAAGCTTGATTGTTCTGCACAGGTTGAGCACATTGCTCTAGTCAGACACTTAATCAAACATAAGCGCTCATTTGCACGGCTATTTATGGTAGATGCCATACTTGATTACAGCCCTATTTGTAGAAAAGAAGAACAGTATTTTAATTACTGGGTTACTCAATTACAGTAAAAGAGGCTGGTGAACTGTTGCCTTGAAGATTAATTTACATTCTGAGCATTATGCATGTATTATATAACCTCTTTGTCTAAATACCTTCAACTGAAAGAGAAGAACCACAGTTACCTAATGTTTGTCAGTCATAGCTTCCATGTACTTTGAACCAATATTTAGTCTTGACAATTTTGCCAATATTTAGTCAGCTATTTCCACTGGCCAGGCTAAGCATTGCCGTTAAAAGGCCAGAGAGCCTCAGACAGACATTATTACACTAGTCTGTCTGTCCAATCCACGTTCACAAATGATGTAAACTCTGCGTCTTGAATGTCAACATATAACCTCTAATGTTTACAGCAGTTTTATCATCAGTGCGATTAGGCTCAAGGCTAGTTTTGCTAATGTTCTGACTCTGGATGAAATCCAAAGTCTGCATCCTCTCTGCTTATGTCTATATATTACACCAGTAATGTTGGACATGTGCCATAAAACCTTACAGTGAGGTCCTGCACTGGCTGGATATCCCCATTGTGACGTAAAATATTTATGTATTACAGCTGCCTCACAAAACCACTGTCAGTGTATTTATGGCACTTAAATAACTTGTTATTGCCAGCTTTCTGCAGTAACCGGATTTATTAAATGTTCTTAAACCCAGTTTCCTTTTTTTCTCTTATAGGATCCAGACACACCAAGCTGATAGTTAGGTCCCGTAGTGCCAACCATCACTTTTAAGTTTTGCAGTGTGTTTAACACTGTTTGCTTTAGACAGCCGCTATCAGTTGCTGTTTAACTAATTCAGCATGTTAACTTGGAGTCCGAGGAAGCTGCTGAGAGAGAGCTGTTTGAATAGCTGCCTCCATTTTTCCATGCACCTTTTCCTTTCTTCTTCTGCAAGCAAAACACCAAGGCAGCAAAGCAAATCCTACTGAGGAAGCTTTGTAGACACGCTCGGGACAAAAGAAAAACACTGCTCAGGGTGGAAAAAACTACTGTTCCCTCCACTGCATGTGTTTGGTTTAAAAAGATCATTAAATCTATATTTTGATTTATGAGTGAAAATGTGTAATTAAAATGTATTCACAAAAAGATGCTAAAATTGAAGGTCAGTTTAAAGCTAAGTAAGTAAAGGATGGTGTTCTCGATACAAGAATTGGTGCAAATACATTACCTAGTTCTCATCTCTTATTACTACACTAACAATATCGGACTAAGCACAGAGTTTAGCCAGGCACAGTTTTTTTTTTTTCCCCCTCCAGTTTAAGAACCCTTGTTTTAAATGTGTTCCTCCCACATCGAAAACTAGTCCTAAGCCCTTGCATTGTATACATGTCAGGACCAGGTGTTTGTTTGTTTTTTTTGGTTTAAATAATAAACTCAGGGACACATTGGTGGATGGGTCACAGTGGGGGATTGAACCCCAATCTCTCACACCAAAGGCATAGTCTTAACCATTGCGCCATCACCACCCCAAATGTAAACATGCCAGAAGTAGCCCAAAGGCTGTTTTTCATCTGTTCATCAGGTGAACAGGTCACAAGTTACAAAACAACACAATAAAACGATATAATATAAAACACAATATAAAAGACACCTCAATGTTCTATACAGAGTTACGCAGCTTAAAGTGCTGATTATGCAGTATAGTGTGATGGGGGGAGCAACTTGTATGCTGGCTAAAAGGTTTTTTAAGCTGGGTCTTCGACATTGACAGCGTTGTGTTGGACTGATTTGTGCAGCTGTGTTCATGAAGGAGAGAGAGCGAGAGAGGTACGGGTGAGAGGATGTACTGTGCGAATGTGCTACATACACATACACACTTGCCCCAAAGTTGTGCGTCTGTAGGGCAACACAGTCTCCTCTTGTGGAGAAGACTCTTTTAAAAAGTGACTCAGTTGGTTTGAGTGTGTGTGCATTTGTAAGTGACCAGTTTGTAAAACAGTATTCAGTAAGAATCTTTGAATGCAGAAATATTCTAGTAGCATTTTCTGGAAGTGACGGTCTGACTTGTCAGAATATAGAAAGATTGAATTTGACAATTTTTGATATTCTTTTCCATCCAGTAAAACGCCAAGGCACTTGAATTCATTCTCCAGTTCTTCTTCATTCAGGAACACATACGATTGACAGAGACACAGTGAGTTCATCAAGCGGTTAGCTTGTTCAGAGATGTTGAAATCTGTCAGCTTGTACAGGAGAATTTGATTTCAACGGTATCAAATGCTCTTTTCAGATCCAGGAAAACAGCACCAACAACAGCATTAATTAACGAATGTCTGAACTTTTTCAATAAAAACGTTGATAGCTGTTTCAGTTGAATGGCAGACACGAAAGCCAAATTGCATAGAACACAGAGGAGTACAACATTTATTCAGATGATTTATTCGTTGTTTTGCTATCCATTTTTCACTAATATTAGATATAACCAGAAGAATGATTGGTCTTTAGTTATAAACATCTGTTTTTCTTCCTGATTTAAAAATTGGTGTAATCATGGCCACCATCCAAGCAGATGGAACAACGGATAAAGTAATCATATGTGCAATTGGGCATAGTATGGAATCTTACTGTAGTTTAATGAAGTTAGGTTCCAATCCAAACTCATCTTTAGCTTTGGAGTCATTTAAGTCATTAATAATAGAGGCCACATCTGGTTCAACAATTTCTTCTATATTAAAAATAGGCTGTGTGTAGTTAACAGGATTAAAAACATTTTGCATTAGGGGTGAATAGCAAGTTGTTGTTAGGTTTTTAGCTACCAAAGGCTATTAAAGTTAGCCTATAGGGACTATAACAGTATAAGAGTTTAAGATGTAGGACTTTATACCTGAGAATTAAAAATTGTTATAACCTATTCCCCTTATCCTTGAAGCTGCCACAGGGGGTCCTAGACTGCAGATTTAAACCGGGGCCCTGAACAATGAAGCTGGAGAACTGATGGAAAAGCCATCTCCACTGAGACAGATTTTATTGCTTTCCAGGCCGGCTGTCCCCTATGAGGTCATTTTGGAAGAATGTCCCAGAGAGTAAAGTAAAAGTCAGGTCAGAGTACTTGACCTGTTTGTTTTGAGTCTTACACCTAAAACTTTCCATTTCTGCAAACATACAGAAAAGCAGCTTGAATTTCTTCACCCTCAGCCTTACTGGAGCTGGGATTCACTGCTAACCAGCATGGAGCTTGTAAAAGAACAGCGCTTTTGCAAGCACCCATGGTGTGTATTAAATGACTGCAGAAGACCTAGCATGGGGGACCTTCATTGCAAACGTGAAAACCAATCAGAGTAGTAAAACTGAGTCATGGACTTGTAGGGGATGGTACACGGAGCTTTGGCTTAAACAGTTCTGTATCAGGTTTTACAGACCTGCTGAAGACTGCCAGTTTTCATTATTCTTTGTAAAATCTAACAGTTTGGCTTTGTGCCCATGTACTTGGCTATAATGCTATTCAGTTTACAATTTTGTTTTGTTCTCAGTAATGAGTAAATATTGTTTCTGTGGGGCCCTAAAAGTCTCCTCATAAGAGTGGGATGCTTTTGCAGAACTGGCTGAACAAAGGTGACGTTTGGAATTGAGTGGCTTAACAAGTGCACTACAGCTGAAATGATGAATCAACTAATCGCTCGGCAGAAAATGATTGGGCTAAAATCATTTTTTAAGCATGAATGCACAACATTCACCGGTTTCACCTTCTCCGATGTGAATTGTAGTTGGTTTCTTTTATAGTAAAATATCTGTGAATGTGAATCTATTTGCATTTGAGGTTTGTTGACAGAAGAAGACATTTGAAGATGTCACCTTGGGTTTTAGGAAATTTTAACACACAATTTTGATTTTTTTTTTTTTCCCACCTGACATTTTTTAGACCAACTGATAGATTAGATGTAGATTAATCGATAATGAAAATAATCTTCAATCCAATCCAGTCATTAGGTAAATTTATCACAGCTAATCAGGTTATTTGTTATTCTTCGCAATGTATCCGCCAAAGGAAATTAAAAATTTAACAGAAAAGTATGTTTGCGAATCAGCATTCTGTTGTAGCCCCCTAAACAGAGAGAGAGAGAAGGAGTGGAGTGGTGAGATGTGACTATAAAATTATCTTTGAGGGTAATAGTACTGAGGAGAAGAGGATGCCTAAGGGTAGGATGTTTTTCTTTCATCAGTTTCCACCCAACCTGGCTGAGAATTTATAATGTGAATCCATCGCTCATAAACAGTTAAGTGTTGTTTTTAATGATGATGAGCTTGTCTAATTTCATCAAAGATATTTACCAATGTTCTCTAGAATTAGTATTTATCTGTCAAGCTGTTTATTCTTCACCTAATTTCCTCTCGCACTTTTTCACATGTACAACGTTTCTAGGAAAAAGCCTTGTCATGCAGCATAGGCTCCACTCTGCTATGCCTGCTATATGTGGAACATTTTGTGCCACAGCGCCTGTTTCAGGGATCATGGACTAACTCTGAAAATGTTGCGTACATCTCACTGGCTTTCTCAAATAAGGAAGAACTGGAACAACATGAAAACACGGTCCAGTGCCATTTATGCACAGTAAGTTGTGGATGGAAAGATTTTCAATTTTCCTTATAGCTGTGTGCAGTGTACTAAGCTTACAGAGTCCCAATGTGCTGCATGTTCAACCTTACTGCATCATTATTATTTCCCTGAACCTGCCACTGTATTACGCTCAATGACCGACTGTTTGCCTTAAACCTACACTGCAGCTCATTTGTGATCATTTCAGTTTTGGAGGAATGCCGCTGAGCCAAGTTTAGATTTTATCAGTAGCCGTGAATAGACTGCTAAATCAAACACTGTTCGTGCCATATGTTCCCCTATTGTTGAAGTGTAATTCACTGAAGTCCTTGATCCTCAGCTGCTCCAGTGGCTGCTCAGTGAGTAAAGGAATGATCCCACAGGAAAGGTGCAGAGTCTTGACATATGTAAGAGGATAAAAGCACTGTGTGCTGCTAAAAAAAAGCATGCATACACACATCAAACAACAAGATAGCTTCTCTGCATCTAGAGATATTCTGGTGCTTACAATTGGTCAGTTGACCTTGATGCATGGTAGAGTTGATGAAAGGTTCTAGGCACAGGCTTATTTAAAGTATAAAATTCCAACATCATTAGCCAAGTGTGTTGATTTATTATCCACAGCTGACTTTCATTCATCATTCTTTTTTACTTGTTCATTTTATACAAGAGCCACAAACGGTTGTGTCTCATACTAAAGCCATGGGCATTTGTTGCCCCTGACCGTGTTGTAAAATGCTGAGAGGACAAGCTAAATATAAGTGTGTATTGGATTTCAAGAAGCATAAAATGGTCAGTCCTGAGAGGAAAGCCAGAGAGCACAGTGTAGCCGTGCAACAGTTTGTCCCAGGGCACAGGCTGTGATGGATGGCTGCGGCCCCTACAGTGCCACCCCATTTCCTCGGGTCACACCGCTGGAGGTTACGTCTCTCTGGAAGTCAGCCACGAGTACCCTTTAGTTCCAAGAAGAAAAACTCTGATCCAATACATCCGAGACACTCATAAACTGTCAAGCGGAGCCAGAGCAGAAAATGTGAATGTTGGACTGGTGATAACTAAATTAGGATTCTGCCAAGACAAACAGAGCTCTTAGCGTGGGATGCTGTCTTTTAGGAAACCAAATGTCTCCTGCTGAAAACTATACAGACTGACTCTTAGAAGTGGTAGAACAGCCTTTATTGGACTTCTTTTTTAATTTCACTGTAAAGGCTGATTCTTTTCTTCTGAGGTAACTTTTTGTTTGCAATTACATAGGGGGTGTATCCAGTGATGTCACCCTGCAATTTACTCTATGTTCACTTCACAGGTTTGTGGATGATATGTGTAGTGTCGGACTTGTTATCAGAGGCAGTAAATAACCAGTTACAGCTGCAACTGTTGCTGTCTAAGTAGAGTTTTTGAAGATTCCTTGGATTTTTTTTAGCAAATTTTTCATCAGCTGTTATTTTGGAAATATCTGCCATAAGTGATTTAAATGTGTTGTCGCCTCCCGATGATAGGGGTTGGTATTTCCTCAAATCATTATGCAACAGGTCATTCAAAGTTACGACCACAGTTACTCCATAGCCGCCTGTGTGGGAGGATCGAGGCAGTTGCATGTCTGTTTTTGGCGTTCCCTTTACCTCTGTGTTGCAAAGCTTTTTATGACTATAATATTTCCATCTCATCCCATTCCAGGCCTGTGAATGAAGTGTTGCACTCAGCCAGTTGCGACTTGCTGGTATTGATGGAGTGAAGGTATTTGTGGATTAAAGCTCATCTTGAAGTTGAGAAACACTAGTCTCGCAAACGCCTGCAGATTGGAGAACAGCTGTCAAAAACTCTCAAACCGAACAACTTGAACTTTAAAAAGTCATTTTACAACGGTGTGATTACAGACGTGGGCTAGCGGGGCATCTGGTTGAAAACAGGGAACCCAAGTGCGGTTTGGCGTCCCTGTTTTAAAGTTTCGAGCATGGTCTCAATCTTTTCCCTGTTTCCCAAACAAATGTTCATTCTTTTAAAGCAGCATGTATTTGAGAATCTGAAATATATTTGTGTGGTGTTTCCATGAAGTTTGTTTGTCCTGTTACCAAGATAGTGAGCCTTGATTTGTACTCTAAAGTCTTAGATGGCATATCTGTGCAACACAGAACCCACCAAATTGTTTTAATTAAGAGGGGGGTATACAGAGGCATCAGTTTACCTTCTAAAGAACATTATTATTTTGAATTGTGGTGTAGCATGTAACAAGTTGCCACAGTGGTATTTATGTAGATAGCCTAGGGTGCTCTCCTGGCTGTTAATGTCTCTAGCTTTGGCGTGAGAAAGTTCTTCTTTTTACCACCAGTTCTGCACAGCATGGGTTGTGTCTGAGAGTAATCACTGGAGCAAGATTGACAATTACCTGTCGAACAGGGCAGTAAATCTCCAAAGTGATTAGTGAACAACTGTGGGTCTGGAAAATTGAGGCTTTGGCCTCACTAATGGAGCAGACAGAAAATATCCTGAAAGGGCAGCAGACCTGCTTGCTCTCTCAAGTGTTTGGCATGGTGGCAGATGGGGCAGCTGCAGAGCTGCTGATGCAGTAGTCATATTGTCAGGAACTTATTAATTTACTTAAACTTGCATTCACTTTTGTCCAGCGGAAAGAAGCTATAAACACAACGTTGATATATTGGCACTTTTTAAGTTGATAACTTGGCACTTATTTACCCAACATACACAGAGCATCATTAGCATTCATTTGGTGTCCTGTTTCTGGCCAAGTCCAACATTCACTTCCCTTTTATATTTTTTCCCCCTTCTGCACCACCTCCTGAGGGATATATCTGGCTCTTGAGATCATCTAAATGCTCCACTATGCCTGCTCTTTGGTGCTCAGCAAGAAGAATACAGTGTGTTTAAAGATTAGAGCTTTGCTGAACAGCTGCTGCTGAATGCAGCACTGATAGGAGTGTTGAGAGTGAACCAAAACAGTAAAGTTGTGGTGGTATATTCAAAACAATGAGTTGAAAGATGCTGTAAAACTTGTAGTTCGTCACTACAAGCATCACCTTTCACATTACACTTGGTCATTTGAGTCATTTTACTCTGAAAGTATTGATTATAGCCACACATTTAAATGTATTTACAATTCTATTACAAATCTAAACACATTAAAATTGTATATTGTATCTTAATTTAATTCTCGGTTGGCATAGTAGTTATTGAATTATGCATGCTTAATTTAATTAGCCCAGTGCTGCACTTAACTACAGCTACCAGTATGCTTCGACTGTCTTTTTAAAATTACCATGGCCCTTTTCTGTAAATGCTTATATAATAGTTTATATTCATTTGTGCCTGGAAAGTCATTTTTCTCGGAAAAATGTGAATGTGAGGCACAAGAAAATCTGGCGTCGGTAGTTCTACTGCAATGCCTGGGCTGACGTGAATGATATTAACTGTAGAATCGAACCCAAAACAGTAGCTTTGAGACTTTGTGTGGAAAGCAATCTAAGAACTCTATGGGCTCTGTCTCTTTTTCAGCATGTGGTGGTCCTTTTACCTCTTTCCATCCGCAGCTACAAAATATTAGGATTTGATACAAGTCTCTTTTTCCTCCCATCCGCAGTCCCAGGGAGTAATGGTAGGAAGCAGGGCTTGGCTTGCGGATTAAGACGCAGGATGGATGGAACTACTGTGGTAAGCATTGTGGTGATGAAGTCAGTGTCTGGCCCACATTAAAAGTCAACCAGGCGCATGCACTCACACAACAGCTACATTCCAGCCAACATGTTTGGAACACATGAAAGCGTTATCCTAGATACTGACAAGCTGGTGACTTTTTGCATTTCTTAATTGCAAATATTAGAATGAATGGGTGCTTGGCAGTGTGATCATCCCAGCAACAGTTAGGGATGATATCATTGGCTGCATATTGTACAGACAGCCATATGAAGTCTTATACAAGGCTGTAAAAGGTAAACTTTGGTCCAAAACTCATTGATGTTCTTGGCAAGCTAATCCCTTACGTTTGCAAGAAATACTGTCAAGCTGGCTGAAAAGAATGATGTCAAGCTGTATACCACACAGTGTGCTTTTTTTATTGCCCCACTGAGAGGATTGTTAGGTAGATAGTTGTGAGGGCAGTGCTTCTTTTAAGCAAATTGTAATGCAAATCTACATGAGCTTATAGAAAAAGATCAACATTTTATTCTTAAAGACAAAGGTTTAACTACAAAAAATAGAATATTGCAACACAAAGGTAAAAAATGAGTGCACATAACCTCCCAGCTTTTTAATACACAAATTATTAAATTGTGTGCCATGTCTGCATTATTCCACACTTATGTTTCTTTCACTGGCCTACTTTATAAAGATTTTAATGTATGTATATTTCACCGCTGCTATGGTGACAAGTAAATATTAGCATCGCATCCTTTTCATCTGTGCACAAGTAATTTCCAGCAGGGTATAGGGTAATGCTTTCTGGGTAAGAACGCTCTGCATGCGTACATTGATTATCACGTTTATTGGCAGGACAACCATATGAAGTGAGAAACTTAATATGTCATCTGGAAAATGTACTTCAGTTTCATAAATTTGTCTCCACCCTTGAGCGCTATGTTGACAAAGTGTGTGCTAGCACATTCTATTAATGGTTTTAAAACATGTTGCCAACATCTTTATATTCATTCACAGTCGCTGCAGTGTGCAGAGTGATTGCATTTGCATTTTTGGCATTAGGCGACCCTCATCCTGGGTGAATTAATAAGGAGACAATTCTCAGGCTCAGTCTGTTGGATTGCTGAAGGAGTTGGACCTGTGATTGCCTCTTAATCAGACAGCCTAATAAGTACTCAAATCTCACTTTAACTTAAAAGAACCAACTCGACAGACATTTTTAACAATCCGGCGATGAAATAAAAAAATCAAACACATGCATGCTCCTGTTTTCTCTGGAATCTCCAAATCTAGACTTTTGACCTTGTGCATGGAGTCTTGGCATTTGGCTCTCCACATCCTCCACTACATTTTTACCATTAGATCTCAGCCACCAGACCATAGTATTACTCAATCTCCCCACACTTAGTTACAGACGGTAGAGTTAGGACAGTCTGAAGCTGGGGCATTACTCATATTCATTACAGTCTGCCTGTATTCTTTTTCAATTACACCACTTTGTGAATTGTAATCCAGCTTCTTGGGTGAACAAACCTGACCTCATGTAATGTTTTTTCAATACCTTTTTATCATGCTAGTGTTGTAACATGGTTTATCTGTGAATCTGCTCTTTGACAGAGGATAGAGCTAAGGCGAGACAATGCTTAAAAAAACCCCCGCAACCCAAATTAAAAACACTCTAACTGTGACATGCTCCCGTATCACTATCAAATTGATTGTCTTGTCTTCTAATACAGTGACCAACACTTAGTGTTGTAGTACTCAAGACCGGTCATGGTCTCGAGACCAGTCTTAAGAACACTTTTTGATGGTCTTAGACTTGTATCGGACTCGACCGAATTTGTACTCAGTCTTGTCTCGGACATTGAGGACTCTGGATTTTATTTCAAGACCATAACTTTGGGAATATCATTAAATTGCTTTTGCATTGTCTGATTTATTTGTTAACATGCTAAGTTTGATTTGATGTAAAACATATTGCTTCAAATGCAACCAATAACCCTAATTAAAAATGTGGTGTTACTGTTAACGACTGTCAGCCATCCCCGCGATTGTAAGCATGGAAAAGGAGTGTTGGAAAAAGATGCTTACGTTGATTTTCAGCTCTTGTGTTTTAATGGGAATGTGGATCTTTCAGCTCAATTTGAGAAGTACCTATGATCTTGTGCGACATTTTATTGTGTCTCATGTAATGTGGGGAACTGGTTTTGGTCTTGAATTGGTCTCAGCCCCTTGATGGTCTTGACTACAACACTACCAACACTAAACAACATTTTACCTGCATTTTCATTACATTTACACATTTTTGAGTTAACACATTTAATTTGTGGGAAGCAGCAACTAGTTATGAAAACACAAGATTGAAGTGCAGCATATAAAGTTGTTCTGGTTGAAGTAGCTTGTTTACACTTCCAGCAGATGCCGAGCAACATTAGCATTCATTTGGTGTTGGGTTTCCAACCACCTGACAAATATACGTCTGATACTTACTCTCCACTTACCTCTGTTTTGTTTTCCTCTTGAAGGAAAGATATGGCTCTTGAGCAGCTCAACAGTGAAGTTGCCATAAAACCAAAACAATGAGGTAAAAGAGGCTAAAATGCTCCATAGAGCTGAAAAGAACTTAAGAGTTAAGTGATAATTTTCTGTGGGGTTGTCAGCATTAGCGACACCTTTCATATTACACATTGTCATTTGTCTCTTCGTTCAAATAATAAAATATTGATTAGTGTAGCTTTAAGTTTCTAATGTTTTGTGGTGATGTGGCAGAATACTGTATGGTCAAACAGTGTCTAATTTGGCATTATTAAGGGGCAGTAGAGCTCAGGCCGAATCTAGGACACGATGAGACTTTTAACTTGAAGAATGCTTTTGTTTGCACGATTAATTTGGTAATGATGAGTATGCTCTGAGCTCCATTGCTTATACCTACTAATAGGCAGCAGTGTTGTGCTCATTAGTGAGTGGAGCACAGTGAGTCCCCATTTCTCCTGACATCCTGACTGTGTAAAGCAGTAGGGGAGGTGGTACTGGTAGCTATCGCTCAGCATTCATATCCACTAATACTTTGTGTTTTATAGAAAATGGGAAAAGGCCTCCAGTTTGCCTTGCAGTATGTTGTATTTGTTACAGGGGATTTGTGAAGCTCTATGAAATCTTAATGAATGACTAGGATCCAGTTTGGTGTGCAGTCCTGCTGTTTTTCTCAGAAAGTAATGCTTGTTTCTTTTAATGCCATTTTTTTTCATTATTTCCAGCCACTGCTTGGTCTATTCATGTGTATATGTTAAAGTCCTAATGGTGCCGCTTTAGTTATTGCCCATTTCAGAAATATTAAGGACATAGCACAGACTGTTTTAATTAGCTTCACATGTACCATAATCAGAAATAATTCAGTTTAATGGCTGTTTGTTTAGGACCACAGTTAATGGAAGTGGCTTAAAAATCACTTTATATTTACTTAAATTCAATAAGTTTTCCATATTTTCCACGGAAGTCTCCAGTTGGGCTGTCACAGCAAAAATTATTTGATCTGCTATATACAGATTTATATTCTTCTAATAATCTGAATTTTAGGCCTTTAAAAGTTTTAAAGTAGGAGGTGGTGATGGAACAGTGGATAAGATGCATGCCTTTGGTGTGAGAGTCCCGTGTTCAATTCCTTAATGTGACATGTCCACCAATATGTTCCTGAGCAAGACACTTAACCCCTTGTTGCTCCAGAGGCGTGCGACCTCTGATATAAATAGCAATCGCTTTGGATAAAAGCTTCAGCTAAATGAATTAAAATGTAAATTATGATTTTTGACAGGTCTTAAATCGATTGGATTATGAAGTTAATTTTACTTTTATAAAGTTCCATTAGCTTCAGACAC